>SNQJ01S0162107.1:6097-27598 GCA_010110895.2 Picea sitchensis
AGCAATCCATCCAGGCTTTGACACAAGTATAGGGATTACTTGTAAAACAGCGCAGTGCTACAGAACAAGAAAAGAGTGCTCCCCAAGCAAAATGGAATGATGAGAAAACACAACTACCTCAAGGAAAGGAACAGTTGCTCGCGGAGCAACTAGAGGTAAAGGAAGAAGTCAGCAGAGACTTCGCTCTATGAAATTCATTGAGGTAAAGACCAAAGAAACAATCCCACAACAGGTGGCACATATCAAAGACATGATCCAAAAGCTACAGCAGCACATCGCAGATCTAGAGCTCCGCCCTGTACCCAAAACTCCACAGGAGGTAAGAGACCCAAGGGAAGCAACTGCCCATAGCGCAGTTGGCAGATTAAAATTTATTGCCTTGGAATGCAAGCAGTTGAGTAACTGGAGTGCCCAAACTTATGAGAACCTCATGGAGAATCCATATTTATAGGCATTGGAGTCGCAGCTCCAAGAAGCAAAGCAGCACGCTGATACGTTACAGGCACAGTTGAAGGCCTTGTCACTAGTGGAAATAATAAAGCGGTCTCAAGAGAAACACACCTCCCAGCAACAGATCCATATGATTTAGAGTAAAGTAATGGAAGTCACTCAACAACTTCAACCAGTGCAAGAAAAGGCATGCCAACTATTCACTGAAGTTGAAAGCCAAGGATTCGAACTGGAACAGAGCATCATCATTGTAGAACAACGCTTAGAAGGGCCGGTGAACGACACAGTGATCCAGTATTTCACTGAGCAAGAGGTTGTATCACTACAACAGATCGAAGCAACTTGAGCCAAGCTCAAAGCATTTGAGGCAAAATTGCTCAGACCAGAGTGACTCGGGATGAGTCACAGGTGAGTGTTGGGGGCATGTTGGCCCTTGACCAAGTTTTGGGAGTTTCTTGGTCATATTGACCTATTTTGGGACTTCGAAAACCATTGAAGGAGGAGCACAAGACGAAGCATATATCACGGGATCTCGACCCACTTTTGGGTCCATTTTGGGTTTTGGGGAATATGTAATGGGATTGGGATATTGGCCCATGGGTTTTACCCATGCTTAGGCCTATTTTGTATGTATAAATAGTAAGCTAGTGATATAGAGGATAGATCGGCATCTATGTGATGTATTCTAACTGCAAGTAAGGTCTGTAATTTCTTTGTTCCTATATGAGACTTGCAGGGCTAAGTGCAAGTCATTGTAGGAAGTTGGAAAAGGCTTTGTGTTGTAACGTAAGGAAGAAGGATCTAGCGAGCTATGCAGATATTTTGTCCTGTGTGTAGTAGGATTTTGATGGCTCTATTCTTGTAACCAATTGAAGACGCTAATAAAGAAGAATAATTGGTGGGCGTAGCCCCAGGGTGGGGGTGAACCATGTAAATACGGTGTTGTCTGCTTTGTGCCTTGTTCTGATGCATTGATGTGATTATTTGCTAAGTGCTTTCAGATGAGTAGATAGATCTGATATATATGCTTATGCTCAGTGGTTATGGTGTGTATAATGTTAGATATGATCCATGTGTATATGCTAAGTTCTTGATCTATTAGATCTGAATAACATGTTGATGCTAAGTGCTTGAATATTCTAGTTCATAGTGAATGTTGTGAAGCTCTGTTATACCAGTGAAGTGGTTATTGATTGCATAATAAAGAACCAGCAGTGCTAAGTTTTATATTAAGAGTTATAACCACATCTCTATGTCCCAGCTAAGGTTTCAGACACTTGAGTCCTGCACCCACCCCTGCCTCTACCTCGGGTGAGACTTCATCTGCTTCACAGGTGTTGCTGAAAGGGTCGGTAGTTAGGGATTTGTTGGTGCGCTCTTGAGTGTTGAACCCTAGGTCTGCCCCTGTTCCAACATACACCTTCTCCAGGCCCCAATAGAACTTGCATAGGGGTTTCATATCCTCTATTTCTCCCTCTATCTTTGGACATTTTTCAGTATTTAGCCTTGCTCCCATAGGAATTGGCACCTTTATAGGTTTGCAATCTTGCATGTTGAAACATTTCAAAATTGTTTCAATATACTTATTCTGATTCAACCAGGGATTTCTATTTTCTCGATCTCTATTAATCTCCATCCCCATAATGAAGTTCACTGCATCGAGATCCTTCATGATGAACTTTGAGAATAGTTTCGTATTCACCTTCTTTATTGTGTCCATGTTGTTTCTGATCAACAACATGTCGTCGAAATACAATGATACATATATGAAACACCCACCTTCTTTCTTGGAATATATGCGGTGATCATCTTTGAGTCTCATAAATCCCAAACTAAGGATGTATGTGTCGAACTTTTGATACCACATCTTTGGTGATTGCTTTAGACCATAAAGGGATCTTGTCAATTCGTACACCAAATATTTCTTTCCCTTTACTACAAATCCTTCATGTTGTTTCATGTAGATTTATTCTTCCAGGTCCCCATGTAGGAATGTTATCATCACATCCATATGTTCTATTTCTAAATCAAATGTTGTAGCTAGAGACATTAGTACTCTAATGGAAGTAAATTTTGCAACAGGGGAAAAAAATTCACCGAAATCGATTCCTTCGAATTGGGAATATCCTTTCATTTCCATTCAAGCTTTGAATTTCTTAACTTGACCTGTTGCATTCATCTTCTTCTTGAATACCCACTTTCTACCAACAGGATTTATTCCACTAGGTAATTCGACTAAATCCCACATCTCATTCTTATGAAAGGATTCCTTCTCTTCAATCATGGAATCCTTCAAGAGTCTACCCTATGTCGAGTCGACTACCTCCTTGACTGACTTTGGCTCATCATCAGTGGAAATTAACACAAATGCAGAAAGGAAGATGGGAATGCTATAACTTTCAACTGGTTTTCTTACTCGTTCAGACCTTCTTATGATTGGGGCCAATTGTTCCACCTCTTCATTTGATTCATTTGACTCATCTGAATCATCTTCTTATTCATTCCTTATTTCAAACCTCACCTTCTCTGGATTATTCTCTGTTTGAACCACTTTAGACTCAGACTTCCTTACGACTTCTCTGAAGACCACATCTCGATGTACATTGTTTTCCTATATGCAGGATATTAGATCTTGTATCCTTTTATTCCTTCTTTGTATCCAATGAAAACACATTTGATTTCCTTTTTTTCCATATTACTCCTCTTTTCCTTGGGAACATGAAAAAATGCATCACATCCAAATACTTTGAGATGTGAAAGTGAAGGGTTCTTACAAACCATACCTCATGTGGAGTCAAGTCGACGAAGGAGACATATTCACCAAATATTTTGTAGTGTCGATTGCCTCTACCCAAAATTCTTGTGCTATCCCAGCACCACTAAGCATGATCCTTTCTGTGTCCATCAATGTTCTATTCATTCTTTCAGCAACTCCATTTTTTTTTGTGGGGTATATGGTGTGGTATTTTGGCGTGTTATTCCACACTTCTTGCAAAACTTCTCAAAATACTTTCCACAGAATTCACCACCATTATCAGTTATCGACACATTGATCTTATTATCTATTTGGTTTTCCAGAAGATACTTAAACTATTTGAATTTCATTAAAACCTTTGATTTCTTCCTTAGGAAATATACCCATGTCTTCCTTGAAAAATCATCTATGAAGGAGACATAATACAACGAACCACCAAGTGAAGTCATTAAAACAGGGACAAAAACGTCACTATGAACCAATTCTAGAATATCATTTTCCCTTGTTTCTCCATATGGAAACCTCACCCAACTTTTTTTTCCATATATACAATGTTCACAAAAATCGACTTCTAAATTACATTTAGGAAAATCTTCGACCATACCTTTTTTATCATAATTTGAAGTCCTTTTTCTCCAATGTGTCCCATCCTCTTGTGTCATAGCATGGTCGGGATGAATTTTCGAGTCGGTTTGAATTGACTTGTCCTGAGTTTAGTCGAGTGGATTCAAATTCAGCACAGTAGTGTTGTTGCATCTAGTGTCGATGATCCAGGATCTTTTCATCGAGTGACTTATAAATAATTGCATTAAATGATCATAAATTAAAGCACACCATTAAAGAAGGAAAATATCAATAATGAAGATACATAAGCATCAAATATGAACACAAAAACTTGATAATGGAGTTCATCCCTAGTGGACTATGTCTTCGGGTCCTGCTCTAAAATGGGTAGGCCTTTTTACTAACTCAGCAAAAGAATTTGGAAAAATACATAATTATACCTCATTATGAAATCAAGCTGCATAAGTATTGCTTAGATCAAAAAACAGATAGCACCACTAAATTCATAGCATCGAATTACTCAATAATGATTGTCTCCATGCCTCAATCTGACTCTGGCACTCCAAGGCCCAAGAAGAATTTTGTCTCGATTTTCGCGACCTGCAACCTACAATAAATGTTGAATATTTTCCCTCGAACTGCATGCTTATCCGTACCCACGCACACCCTCCTACAAACCTGGGTGGATTCATGTTTTAAGTAATAAAGATGACATTTTTTACAATGTGGGGTCATTGGCCTATTGGTTATGGTGCATATATTAAGGTGTGTATAAGGGGGGAGGTCCTGGGGTCAAGCCCGTGGGCCTCCCCTTTTGGCTTGACTGTTGAAATATATATGTGTGTGTGTGTGTGTGTGTGTGTGTGTGTGTGTGTGTGTGTGTGTGTGTGTGTGTGTGATTTATGTTTCGTTAACTTTGGTGAAGCTTCTAGTCGGTGGTTGGTTTCCATATTTGGCAGGGTCAAGCCAGATTTGGCGGACCCGCCAAATCTTTTTTTTTTTAATTTTTATCACATGGAATCCCATGATTGGGCCACGTGGCAGCCACCTATTGGGCCACATTAACCAATATACCATCATCCTTCCACGTCAATTCCACATCACTGTACAGATGCCACTTTAGCTACCAACTCATCCTACCATGTCATCACCATGTCACTGTACAAACTGACACGTCATGTAATCTTACTGGTCCATGGAATGACCCATAAATTCCAAATATGAGTGACACGTGGCAGCCTCTGGTGCTACAACGTCAGCATGATGATGTCATGATGACATCAGCATGATACATTTCACCTCCTTCTCATGCCACGTATTATGTACAGATGTTGACGGCATCCGTACTGATGATGACATCAGTAGTACAGATGCTTACACATCCCCCTGTTGACTGGGCTAGGTTGACCAAACTTTGACCGCTAATATATTTCGATACGTAACTCTGTTTGACGATTCATTTGCATAGTTGGAAATATTGTGACGCAATATTCACAATGATTTCATTTCCACTATGTTTTGGGAAATTTGAATTTGTCCCATTCTCTATCTACCAAGGCCATTCTGAGCGTCCTGGGTTGCTTCTACGAGTTCTGAGCTATTATTTGTCTTCTCTGGATCCTTTTTGGATCACGCCTTCCCACTGAGAGATTTTTGGACCACCAAAATATTTCATCAATCAACAGATAAGTGAGGGAAAAGTCCCCTCACCTTGTCTTTCTCAATCCACTTTGCCTTGCTTGGATGTGTGCCCTTTAAGCCTACGCAAAGATAATCAACATCACCCTTGCATGAATTCCTCGTATTTGTGTCTCGGATGATATATTCCTTTAACTCATCCAAGTGATCAAGAGAAAACTCATCAACTGAAGGTATCGAAACTTCCTCATCCTGATCCATGATCATGGGAGGATCAAAAAGTTTCAAATTCTCTAAATTTACAACTGAGTAGATCTGCATATAAGGTGGAAGATACAGATGAAAAGCATTTGTACCACTTTTCTCCAAAATAGTGAAGGGTCCATAATGAATGAGCTTGAGTTTCTTACCTTCACCCTTCAATCTCTCCATTTTGATGTGAAGTCATACCTAGTCTCCAACTTGGAACTGATGATCAACCATGTGCTTGTCATGTCGAGCTTTATACTATGCTTGACTTTTCTCCAACCATTCCTTGACTGCCTGGTGCACATGTTGGATCCTCTGGATGAACTTGCGGGCTTTGTCCTCTTTTATTTCTTCATTTGAATCATCATCTCTCCCATACATCAAGTCCAAAGGAACTTTAGGTAGGTACCCAAAACATGTCTCAAAAGGTGAAATCTGAGTGGAGGAATGTAAGGCTCAGTTGTAAGCATGTTGTACATAGGGTATTTGTTCATCCCATAACTTGGGATGCTTGTTGTAGTAGCCTCAAAGAAAAAGTACCATTTTTTTATTTACCACACCTGTGTGTTCGTCGATCTGTGGATGGAAAGCACTTCTCCTCTTCAATTTAATGTGTCCAAAAATCCCTAAGGAATCGAGTATCTCAATCTGAGATAATGGATGTGGGTCCCAAAGTAAACCCAAACATACTGAAAGAAGAGATTAACAGTCTTCTTAGTAGTGATCTGCTTTTTACATGGCATCAAGATACAAATATTGTTGAACCTATCCACTACAAGATACAAATAGTCATGACCCCCTATTGACATTGGTAAACCCCCTACAAAATCCATGGATATACTTTCCCATGGATGGGATGGAACAAGTAGTGGTGAGTATAGCCCTAGTTTTATATTAGTGGGATTACAAGTAGAACACATCACACACCCCTTTACATATTTAGTTACAATTTCTTTCATTTGAGGCCAGTAACAAAACCTATGCAAATGAGCCATAGTTTTTCCTACCCCAAAATTCCTAGACACAAGAGAAGTGTGAACTTCTCGTATTACATGGAATCATTCGCTTGTAGGAATACATAACTTTCCAAGATGGTAGAGTAGTTTTCCCTGCAAACAATAGTTCTCTACATGTGCACCATGGGTTAGCTTCTTATATACTTCTTTAAAATCTTCATCAATGGCATATTGTTCCACATATCTATCATGAGATAAAGAAGTATTCTTCAAAATAATAGAAGCAACAATTGGATGTATAAAAAGCATATTAGCTACCTTGTTACTTGTACCCTTTTTTTACTTGATTACCAAACGAAATTGTTGTAGAAAACCCATCCATCTGTAGTGTTGAGATTGTTGCATTTTGGTTTATGCTTGGAGATACTGTAAGGGTTGGTGATCTGTATGTATGATTGTTTCCTTCCCTAACAAGTAGTGTTTCCATTTCTTTACGCTTTGAACTAATGCATACAACTCTTTATCATATGTAGGATAGTTAACAACAACTTGGTTAACATTTTCATAGTGGTAACAGATAGGCTTACGATATTTCATAAATACTGCATAAATACTGCACCCATGGCATATCTTCTTGCATTTGTCTCGATCTAAAAGGGTTGTTAAAGATTCAGTAGTGCTAATACTGGTGTGGTATTGATCTTCTCCTTCAAAGCTTTCTTTCCCACTGAAAAGTGTTCTTCACACTGGTTAAGGCATGCAAATATTTGTTATAAAGGAGAAGTTTGAAATGAACCTCCTCCAATACTAGACTACACCTAAGAAGCTTGGGATCTCGGTTACACTTTTTGGCTCAGGCCAATTTACAATTACATCAATCTTGGAGGGATCAATTTTTCATTGTCCTCATCCTACAATATGACCTAAGTATACAAGTGAAGTCTTTCCAAATTCACATTTAGACAATTTTACATATAGCATTTCCCTTTGCAAAGTATCTAATACTTTCTTTACATGCCTAACATGTTCATCCCAAGTCCCACTAAAAATAAGAATGTTGTCTAAATCTATAATCACAAAATCATCTAGGAAAGGCCTAAATACATCATTCATCACACGCATGAAATTTGTCGGAGCACTATTGTTATCACTAAAATTTCATCCGCAAATGGTCACAGGAGTCCAACATCTCCAAACACCTATTAGTTCATTCATAGCCCCAAAAATACATTTCCAAATGGCACAAAAACTATACAACTGGTTATAAAATTGGCATGGGCTCAGAATCTAAAGGAATCGCATGCACTTGCTCAAGTCAAAAATGCAGGAAAAGCGCACATGCGCCTGATGCACGAATGTGTACGAAACAATCCGCACACATCTAAGAATGGCACATTTATGGTTCTTTTCGGACCCTCACCCACTTATGGTTTAGCTCCCAAGTCGATTTGACCCTCAAAACCGAGTTGAATCCAAGTGGGGGGCTAGTCAAAGACCTAAGGGTGCCCTAAAGGGCATCTTGTTCACATTAAAGATCGGTTGGGTAATGCCTCAAAGATTTTCTATAAAAAGAGGCCATGGGTGCACTATGAATTCAATAATCTCATTGTATTTTTATGCTTCCTCTATTCTCCTACAAGGAACCTATTTCCTTCTTGGATCATACTAGCATCATCTCATTAAGCTATTATCCTCACCTCTTGAGGTAATAAGATTGGATTTCTTCACCATTTCCTTTCTATTTTTCCATTTGTAAGAAGAGCTCTCACATAGGGGACTCAATATCCCTCCCTTGGAGGAAGAGGGGATTCATAAGTCTCCCTTTTTCTTTGGTTTTTGCCCACTAATATAATCTCTCCATTGGTGGCATGAATATTGGTCAATTGTTTGATTGATTTTGGTTATAATTTCCTTATGCATTTTAGTTTCATTTCTTTAGTTGTTATTAGATTAGTTGTTTGTTTATTTCATGTGATTGAGTCATTAGATTCATACACTAGCTTTTGTCTTGTTCAGCTAACCCAAATGGACTTGCAAGTGTCCCTCGTTTTCTCATGCAAGTGGCAAAAAGGATACAACAGATTGGCAACCATATTGGGGATAGGTATCAATTTCCTCCCTATTTGGGTTTTTTGAGCACTTCTTTTTTATCTATTTACCTTGCAGTGATCATAACCGGCCTAGCCCTACCTGCAAAGAGCTGAATTTGGAGCTGGAAGAGGAGAATTCCACTTAAATTTTTCCTCTCTGACGCGTATCAGAACATGCACGGGTTTTGCAACCCACATGCATGTCTTCTGAGCATTATGCACCAACAACATTATTTTTCCCAATGCATTTTGCGTACAGTGCACAAACAGGTCCTCATTTCTCTGTCCATTGGTGCCACATGCACCTTTGTCTAAACTATGACCCGCACATCTATTCGTAAATCCAACATTGTAAGCGTTTTTTGTGATGTTTGGAAGGCCCCTAGCCTTCTAAATATTGACTTTATGCAATTTTTAAATGCACCACACTTAGATTGCCTCTCCACATAAAGTGTTAGTCAAAACATAGGCACTTAGGAGGTTAAAAAGAACCATATTTTTCCTCTTTTTCTTTCATTTTCCACATGGATGGATTGTTTTTATTGTAAAAGTTAAGTTGAAATAATTTTCTATCGCATATATAAACACTTTCATTGGGACCAGAAATCAAAATTCAATCATTGAGTATGCTCTTCTCTCACACCATAGAGAGATCTTGAGAATCAGAAAAATGATTGAGGGAAGATTTCATCTCCCTTAAAAACAAAATATTTAGGAGAGGAAAAATCCCCCCTAGGGCCTCTCATATTTTATTTTCAAAACATCTTAAATTTGTAAGGGCCCATACATGCCCACATGTTGCAAAGATTAGGATAGTTTTTGAAACTACTTTCTTAGTTTACATCACTAGGGGAGTTTAAAAGTTATTGTAACGGGTCCATACATGCCCAAATGCTTGCAATATAGGATAGTCTTTTGAATATTTCTTAGATTAAATTACATTAGGGAGTTTAAAGGATTAGTAAGGACCCATCTGTCCACATGCTAGTTCTTTAGGGACTTTAAAATTTTGCAAGGTTGTACCAATGGCATCTAGTAAGCTAGGTAATCAAGACTTGTAATGACCACACAAAGTCCACATGTTGCAAGGTGACACCTAACTTACTAAAATTTTGGCACATTTTATCACTTGCTCACACACAAAGTCATTACTCACTCACATAATTTCATCTCGAACTGTGGAGGTTGAAGTAGGTTTCCTCCAAAGGGATCCTGAAACATCCCACTATTTCTTGAAGGAATTATCCACTCCCACTTAATTCAAACAAGATTGGTTCACACCCCCAATCTCTCAAACAACTACATCTAAAAAATTTCTAAAAACTCATTAAGTTTTCCTCCACGGGAGGTGCCAAGAGAATTTTTTTAGTCTAGGTAGGATCTCAGGGGCATGCATCCAAATAACTCCCCATTATCTGGTTCTCACATCTTCAAACATTAGAAGTTGACAAATAGGGAACTTTAAAATCCTCCAAGTTAAGTGTTCCTAACACCAGAAGTCAGGGAGATACCCGTGAAGGGTCGAAATCTGAGGTCCAGTTGTTCTGTGTGTCCCCCCTTGATGCACCCACCTCTTGGAAGGGATCCAACCCATGACCCATTTCTGAGGCCGAAAATCTAAATGTCACGCTTTGACCGAGGTACCTAGTGACCAAATTTTAGGACATCTACCCAAGTGGAAATTGTGGGCTGCAATTGCACCTTGATCATATTTTATGTGGCTATTGGTAAATATCGCCATCTCTTTTAGGATATGCACCCTCTACCCCTCATTATAACTGATTATTTTATCCTTCACTAGTTTCTCTTCTGGTGGCTTCAGACCCCACTGTTGAGTGTTATTGGAAGGTCTAGTGTTATTTGAGAGGAAGGACGTTACGTATTTTTAGGACATGAGCATTTTGTTTTTTTTGTTCTCCCATGCATACAAAATCCACCTACCCACATGTATGCTTCTTTTCAATTGATGAATTTATGATGTTTTTTTTTATTACATGCGATTGTGAGATATATTGTGAAGGTCCATAGTATACAAGTCTCTTGTTCATTTCCTTCTCTCATCACCATTTTCCACACATTCCATGTTGCTAGTTGGACATCATAGGGGACCCATAGAATCCCCATCGTTCCAGACACTTGCAAAATATCCCTCCTATCTTAGAAGGATTTCCTAGTTTCACCAACTCATCGGCCCAACCATCTCACACCCCTATGAGTGATACTATTTTTGTATCAACTCTACTTGGTTCCACATTTCTTGGGTCGAATTCCCAAGGTCAACCATCCACTAGCTCTCCCTTACAAGGAAGCAGGGGGGAAACTTCTCCTCAAGGAGGAAGCACAACCCCACCAAACCCCCCTCAAGGGTCAGGAACACAACCTTCTCACACCATGGCTAGAACTAATCCTCCAATGCCACTCAAGATGCCATACTTGGCCTCCCTCAACATACCATATCTGAGTAAGCTCACCAATGATCCTATATTGCATGACCCCACATTGCCTGCAATGCCTACCAAACTACCTTCAAACATTCCCAAGTTTGAAGGAAAGCTAGGAGAATATCCTTCCAACCATGTCATAACCTTCCACCTATGTTCTCTTCAAATAGCATCATGGAAAACTCTATCCGATTAAGGTTATTTTAGTGCACACTCACAGACCCATCAGCCAAGTGGTATGTGGATGAAAAATTAGGGTCCCATGTGACTTTTGAATCATTGGCCAAAACATTTTTGACCTTCTTTCAACTACCAATTCACCATGACAATGGTCTAGAACTTCTCTCTGAGTTTAAACAAACCTCAGCCACACATATCGTCGACCACATTCATGAATGGAATCGGTGACGTAGTTTATGCAAAACAAAAACCACCAAACAACAATGCCTCGATTGGTTTCTCAGATAACTTTTCCCTCTCCTTGCCAAAGATGTGGCCTCCACCTTCCCCCAAAAAGAAGAGGATGCCATCAGCAAATCCTAACAATATGACCTCATTTATTCTCAGTCAGGATACTTATACATAGTACTACCCGACGCCCCGAGACCCGTACCATTCAGCCAGGACAAACTTGGGATGTCTCACTTGGCGGATGGATTGATTGGTACCACAACACACCATAACCCGTACATCCAACCACCACCTATGTACAGTACACCCCAATATCCACCAATGTATGGAGGACCCCCTTATTACCCTCCCCCCCATTAGTAGCCATACCCTATTGTCCTCCCTCCACCCATGAGTGGACCCTCGCCAGCACCCATGATGCGCTCGGATGCTCAACTAAGTTTTGGTACCCCCTCTAACTCATCTGACACCCTGAGCACTAGTGAAAGCATGGCATCTTCCTATTCACCCTACAGGGTCATTACCACAAAATAATATGTACTTTCCATTTCTCAGTCCTCCATAGCCCATTGCTCCTCCACAAGGACAACCACACACTAGGGTTAACTTTGTTTATCCCTCTCCCATTCAACAATTTCAAAATTTTGAACAACTAAATACGGAAAATCTGGCCCATCAGTCAAATAATGCCAAAAAAAAAGGAAAAAAGTGAAACAATAATAACCCAGGACCAAGGGGAAATAACCCCCAACAGAACCAACCTATCGGGGGAAACCAAAATCAGGGGAACCAAAACCCCCAAGGGGGAAATAAAAACAAACTTCAAGGGAGGAACAACAACAACAAACTCCTTATGAACTTCCCTTGTGCCCTCTGTGGTGAGCATGGTCATTATACTCACCATTTTTCCCAAATCACCGACTTCAAACGGATGAAAGATTCCATGAATGTGCCACCTCCTCTAGCGTTGCTTGCCCCTTAGCAGGCCCCACAATAGTATTTTCAAAAACCACACCCAGTTGTGTTCCAAAACCCTATTCCACACCAAGGTGTGATGAATACCCAGCAAGAGATGCATCCTGCCCCACCACATATGGGACAGTATCAAAACCCTGGGAATATGGAAAATCGTACGATCCTCCTCACTAGCGAAGAAGAAATTCTTCTACAAACGTGCATTCGTCAATACAGCGCACCCCCTGAATCTACTCCCACCACTTCAGAAGCATCTCTAGTTATAGTTAGACAACCTTTGATGATTCCACGCCCTAACAATGAACCACCTATTCATATTATTCACATCTCATTACGACGGAATGTCAACAACCCTCGGGCTAGGGCGGAACACAATTACAACCTGGTTGATTACTTGGCACAATGTTTTGTAGCCATGTCAGTCTTGGAGGTCCTCCAAACCTATCCCACTCAACGAAAATCATTACTTTCCTCTTTGGGGGCAGTCGACCCTGCTGATACTAGACTCATCACATTTGATCCAGATTGTGGGGAACCCCGTCTCCCTGCTTTGGTAGATTTCTAGATACCAGTCAAGATTCGAAACATCACATTTCATCGATGTATCATCGATGAAGGTGCATCCACATGCATCATGTACAAAATGTATGGTAAAAACTTGGCTCCCCTGAGCTAATACCATCTGCCATCACTTTGAGAGCTTATGATGGATGACCACCCTCTCCTGAAGGGCTCTTTCAAAATGTCCTTGTTGAACTTGGGGGAAAAACTATCTTCATCGACATTGAGGTTATCGATGCCCTGATTGATTACAACATCTTATTTGGGCGTAACTACATGTACGCTATGAATGTTGTGGCCTCTTCTGTGTTCCGAACGATGATGTTCCCCTACAATGGGAAGATCATCACCATCATCCAAGTTTCACATTACGAACCCAACCATTCCTCCAACATCGATAACATCCTACCTCTTCTCCATGCTAATTCTGACGCCTACCCACTCATAGAGATGGGCCCCAAAATTTTGAAGGACCCGTCCTTGCTGGGGACATACCATGGAGCACCATCGCTCATATATCCCTCATCACAAGTGTGTGTCATATCTTCCGATGGAACTGAAATTGGAGACATTGTTCCTCCCACAGAGGCTACTCCACTCCCCCATGTCCCACTAGTGGAATAAATCCTACCTTTTGTGAACCCTACGACACCTCTTACCCCTGATTTCACCCTTCCCCAAGGGAAAATCCGGGTTTGGGAGACAATCCCCCAATACATCACTCAAATCCCCTTCTTCTACCCCCCACCGGGAGTACAATATTTTTAGGTAGTCACAATTCTTACCCTTCCCAACATGGTGCTTTCCATTCCGGTATGGTATCTACACCCACCCGCGATGGTTCCTTAACCATCCCTCCCTCCCCAAACAGAGGGAATCCTTATGAAGATTCCAGTACTAACTCCAACCGCACCACCTTCACCCCCACTTGCCAACACCCTCGCCACAGCTAGGGGCAGGCAGAAGGAGAAAAATCCCACCGCTCCACTTCCTCCCCTATTTCAACCTCCTTGTGAACTATGAAAGAGAGAAGGACACCCTACAAATAGATGTCCCTCTCTCCCCGAGTTACACAATTTGATCCAACTCCCTAGAAAAATCACCTCGCTCATCACTTCACCAAGCACCCCTAGTACTACCACCGTGTCCCCTACTATAGGAAGCAAAGGGCTGCGAACCAAATTCGCATGTGCCATCTTTTTAGAGTATGGCCACTATACTCATCATTTCCCTGCACTACCTCAGTTTCGACAGACACTAACGGCAGTACATTAGATCTTTTAGCAAGACTCCTCTCCACCCACGTCATCAAGTACCCAAGTCACTGACATCCATTATATCAGGACCGCAGTCAATGAACGGATGAGGAACCCTTGCTCTCTTCACGAATTACTTGATCATTTCACATATCAGTGTCCTACGATCATTGAATACAAGAATCATCAAATCTCCCTTATTCAAAATCCTCCAACCACCTCACTCCCCGTGATGTAAGTGATTCCCCCTAATCCATCTCCTAATATTGTCCACATCACATCCCCTAAACTTGAGTAACTTCCCACCCCTCCATGGTTCATGGATAGACTATCTGAGGATTTACCCCCAAATCCCCCCAATTCTCTGGTTCATTTCCCTCAGGAAATTTTTCCCCCAACCACAGTTTACAACCCACATTACCTAGACATTTGGTTTATGTCTAGCACACCATCACACCATAGTTGCAATACCTTCTCTACATATTCACCACATGAATATAATCACACGGTGACAATCACCAATGTTCCTTCCCCAAATCCCCTTTATTCTCTCATTTTCCACTGCGACGAAGATATCCTCGAGGAACTCACTACCCCTGATTTCCCATGGAATGTGCTCCACCACACACTGCTTTTTCTCTCATGGTAATCCTTTGATCCTCTTAGCCAAGGCTCCATATGTGCAATCGAAACAAAGTATTTCATATCGTCAGGGAATATAGACTCGTTCAACCACCCTATCCCTGCCCCCGATGATTTTGAAGAAGGAAACATGGCCAACACTTCCCCATTGTCAAAATTGACATCTCCATAAAACTAGGAATCATAGAGGAAATCACCATAGGTGTCGCATGCTCCCCTTAAGAACTCACAGCTTATAAATCTCTCTTTCAGGAATACCAGGATATTTTTGCCTGGTCATACACGGAGATGCCCGGCCTCGATCCCTCTATAGTCGAACATCACATCGACACATGGACAGATATCACACATATATGTCAAAAGCAATGCCCACTCCACCCATCCAAAGCAATGGCTATCAAAGCCAAAATTAACAAAATACGTTTTGCAGGGTTCATATACCCCATCGCATACACGTCATGGGTTTCCAACCCCGTCCCTGTTAACAAAACACATGGCATTATTTTTGTTTGCACTGAATTTCATGATCTCAACCATGCTTGTCCGAAAGACAACTTCCCTACCCCTTTCATCAACCAAATTATCAATGATTGTGCAGGCCACTAGGCTCTATCCTTCATGGATGGTTTCTCTGGCTACAACCAAATCCAAATCCATCCAGTGGATCAGTATAAAACCACATTTACCACCCCATGGGGTACTTTTGCATATCGTGCTATGCCTTTTGGACTCAAGAACACGGGTGAAACTTTCCCATGGGCCATGACTTATTTTTTCCATGATCTTGCTCGCATCATCCTTTCTTACTTGGACAACCTCACTGCTCGATCCAAGAAATGAACTCAACATCTAGATGAATTATGAGTTGTCTTTCAATGGTGTCATTAGTACAATATTCGCTTGAATCCCCTCAAGTGTGTATTTTGGGTCACCATCGAACACCTCCTTGGGTTCATCGTTTCCCAACATAGCATCACAGTGGACCCCCTCAAGGTCCAAGCCATCACAGAAATTCTACCACCTCTGAATTTGCACCAACTCTAGAGCCTACAAGGCAAAGCCAACTTTTTGCGACGCTTTGTCTCAGATTATGCCACTCGCGCGCATGGTTTCCTTTTCTTATTGCGTCATGATATCCCATTTTGATGGGATTAACATGCCCAAACTTATTTTGACGATTTAAAAGAGACACTCTCCAACGCCCCTTTTATTAGTCCACCCGACTATGATCGTGACTACATCCTCTACTTATCAGCCTCAGCCGTCTCAGTAGAAGTAGTTCTAGTCCAACTAGGGGATGATGGTCATGAGCATGTTATTTACTACATTAGTAAAAAATGTTCAGGACCACCTCTGAAGTACAATTATGAAGAGAAACTTGCCCTTGTCATTGTCCTCGCAGTCCAAAAAATACGTCATTATATCTGGCTTCGCACTACCAAAGTCATGGCAGATTCCAACCCCATGCAATGCTTTCTTAGTCGATGGAAAACTAATGGAAAATTTGCTCGATGGATCATCATCCTTAATGAATACAACCTAGATTTTTCAACTCCAAAAAGAAATAAATCACTCATCCTCGCCGAACTCATCATGGTGTTTCCCTCAGACACTGCTAGTTCACCCATCAATATGGATTTTCTTGATGAACACCTCTTCTACATCCCTTCGAATGACCCCTATATGGCGACCTTCTCATCTACCTTCGGACATAGAATTTTGGGTCTCACCTCTCTCAAGATGATCGTCAGCACATTCGCCATCAGGCCCCTTGATACCTCCTCATTGGTGACATTTTTTATCGACGTGGGGTCAACACCATACTCCATCAATGTTTGACCATCGACGAAGAAGATTGAATCTTAAATGACTACCATAGAGGAACCTGCAGTGGCCACCTCTTAGGGATGTCCACCACCCAAAAAATCATTCGATCTGGATACTTCTGGCCCACATTATTTCACAACTGAATCCACACTATGAAGCGATGTGACAAACTCCAACTTTATGCAAACAAAGCACGAGCGCGACCTTCCGTTCTACATCCAGTCATCATTGTCGGCCCCTTCTACAAATGGGGCATAGACTTCGTGACTTGTAATCCTCCATCTATAAATGGACACAAGTACATCGTTTTGGTCATCGATTACTTTACCAAATGGGTTGAAGCCATGCCCACCTTCAACAACACCGCTGACACAGCAACGCGTTTTTTCTTTAATCACGTCATCCCCCACTTTGGAGTCCCACTACAGTTAGTCTTTGATCATGGGAAACACTTAGAGAATGATATCTTCATCAAAATATCCTCAAGGTTAGGCTTCTCCCATGAGTTAACCTCCCCATAATACCCCCAGTCCAATGAATAGGTAGAGGCTGTCAATAAGGTCCTCAAAACCATGCTACAATGCACTATTAACAAACATAAGACCAATTTGCATCATATGTTGTTTTCATCATTATGGGCTTATCGCATGGTAGTTAAAACTACCACTAGTTTTAAACCATTTCATCTCATCCATGGGGCCGAAGCCACTCTCCCTGTCGAGTGCGGCATTCCCTCCTTATGCACTGCCATCGATCTACTACCTAACACTCCTCCAATGGAGCAGCGCTTGTTGAACTTAGATTCGTTGGATGAAGATTGTCAGTCTTCATTATAGAACAATGAGGCATCTAAAAAATGGTTTATGGCCACCTTTGACCGCCATGTCAACCTTCGCTCATTTAACGAAGGAAACCTCGTCCTAGCCTATATTGCTCATGATACCCTCGGTCATGGAAAATTCAAGTCATTATGGCATGGACCCTACATCGTCCAACACTTTCTCACTAAAGGTGCATACATCCTAGCCTCTCCAGAAGGCTATCCTCTCAAAGAACCTGTCAATAGGTTGTACTTAAAGAAATTTTACGCCTAAGCGTAGTCATTTTACACTAGGCTTTTTATTTTTTGTACACATTTGTAGAGTTTTAAATCTTATTTTTTCCCTCCATGCCTTATGTCTAATCCACCATTTGGGTTATTGACAGATGTCTCCTCCATCGTCCTACCACATCGGTTACGCTGATGGAGCTAGCCGATGGACACAGAATCTCGCTTCGGTCGCTTGGGCCCTCTATACCCCCTCACATGAACTGCTCCACTCCAGCAACATATGTTTGGGATAAGCAACCAACAACCAAGTAGAATACGCAGTTTTCATTGGCATCCTCTCTGAGGTCAGTCACCGCCACATTCATCACCTTAGAGTATTATTAGATTCCCATCTTGTCATCTTGCAGCTCAATAATGTGTACTGTGTCTGCGATCCTTGCCTCTTCTGCAAATACCTGCAAGTTAGACTCTTATCTCAACATTTTGATTCAATAACATTTACTCATATTCCACGACAATTTAATCAAATAGCAGATAACATGGCTAACCTGGTGTTATATCGGCATATATCACATCAATACATCATCACACATGCATAAATCATCAAGAGTCTATCACAGCATATATATTAGACATCATAAAAAGAATCACAAAATACCATCACATGTGAACATTACGAAAATCATAAAACACGTATATCCATATATATATAATGATCAATGTATCATCAATGTTTACAAAAAATGGTAGAAAATGTACATCGCCCGTAGGCAGGTGAACCCCCTCATCCCTATAGGTTCAAAATAGGTGTCACACTACCCTATACAAAATGGGCTCGTAGGCCTATATATATACAAAAATATATACATCAAACACTCATGGTGCCTCTAGAGCACCACCACTAGGTCCTCTATCTGAAAGAGGTGCCCCACCAGCTGGGGTTCCTCAAGGTCCGGGGGGCATTCACCAAGTCATAGTTGCCCCCACTACATCTTCTCTATGGATTAGGGTCTGCAAGTCTATCAGAAGGCCCACGCACTTCTCCAATACTCCCTCATCCTATACCGAAGTCCACATGCCCTCGAGAAATTCTTGTAGCACCACTTCCAACCAGCGGCGGAAATCCTCGAAAACCCTGTCGACCTCTCCCTGCAGCGCATGCGACGGCCTTGCACTAGGGTCATCAAATATGCGTCTCCTACCATCTCTCACATCATTGGATGGCCTCGCACTAGCTCTCGCATCATTGGCTATCCTCGCACCAGCCTCGTCCCTCCGACGTCTCTCTCCCACCCATGGTGGTCTCAAGGTCCCCTGACGAGTCGACGCTCTAACCAACTCCACCTCTCAACCTCGCAGCCCCACATCTACACACACAACAAACAAATGATAGCATAAGCATCCATCCATACATAAAACATATGATATACTATCAAAATCTCAAAAAATAATGTACACTAACATACCTTTATGGTCCCAATCTTCTCCAAGAGGTAAAACCATATATGGGTTCTTCCAGAAGTCCATCCCACCGTATGGGAACTATAGTATTATCTGTGGCATCTGGCACCACACACGTGCCATATCGGCCGTAAAATAATGGCCACTCTCCCCACCTTTATGCCGTACCAAAATCGATGCCCACTGTATCAAGCGTGGGTCTCGTGCATCAGCTGCCTCCAACAACACTCTAGGGTGAAACATGGGCACCCTCTTCAAGAACCATGCAACCAAGATCGGCCCAAAGTAAAACTCACCAAAGTCAGCAGTTCAACACCAGTTAAGTTGCCCCATCATATTGGTGTGTAACATCAAGCCCCGGGCAAAATGATCTCCGCATAACCCTCAACTGACCACCATTGATCTATTGACTAGTTAAGGATCCATAGATCCTCATGATCATCACTGTGATGCAATGATGCATGAGGGCATTCATCACCTCAATCCGAACAACCGAACCTGACATAAAGTTTGGTCCTGAATAGTACCTCCATGCCAAGTCTTCCAAGTGGGCATCCCCTGGCAACTAGGGATCAGCAAGTAGGGATCTCCCCCAAAAAGGGAGCTCCTTCAAGAAATAGACATCCTCCATCGTAGAGAATTGCAGTTGCTCCCCCCACACAATGAAGCACTCCAGCTCAATGCTCCACATCGAAATCAAAAACTGCAGCAGGTACTCATGTGCATGTCGCAGTGGGCAGGCGAAAACATTTAGCAGCTCACAGGTTGCCAAAGGTCCTCTAACACCCAGATCATATCTCATCGCATCCCTGAGGTGCACTCAGTCCCTCTCCTTCCAGTGGACTAGCATCCTGATATGATCACCTATATTCACACAAAAACATTTGATCATCCATCACTATTCATGAACCAAAAAATTCCAAAAATATACATTTTTTCAAAACCCCCCAACTTTGCCTCATGTGCGCGGTTTTCACCCTCACAGGCACGCACATATGCGCACTTGTTCTTTGCACAGTTGCACATCAATGAACATCTTTCGAAGAAACAGATGTGCATCAATGCACATTTGCCGCACCCACAAGTGCACATTCATGCGCACGTGTTCACTACACAACTACACATTGGTGCGCAACTGTACTTCAAACATGTGCGCACCTGTTTTCCTCATTCACATGCCTAAGCGTGGGGATCCTTCGATCACCCGTGTACTTGGGGGGCCTGTTGGTCCTTGGTCATGGAAGAAAGCGAAGGATAAGGAATAAGTGTGACGTGGGAACTACGCGGAAGACAAGTTGACTGAGATTGAGTCGAAGTGGCCAAAATAGAAGAAAAGATGGAGCAAAGTAAGAGAAGGCAAGTCGTTGGACGAGGAGATCGAGGAAGACATATCAACAAGGAATATGGATCGTGGTCAACTCGGCAAGAGGAAAAATCCACCAATGGATTCTTTGGAGCACCTCGGAGGAAAGAAGGAAAGATAGGCTGGCGAAGCCTTGAAAATGCGGGTCAAGTTGACCTAGGGTTTTAGACACCTAGAGTTTTGGTATTTAGGGTTTTGACACTTAGGTTTTGGCCTAAGGTTGTCTGAAAGTCATTGTAATGTATAAATAAAGGTCAAGAGGACTTGGGATGGGGTCGATTATGTTATGATGAGTGATTGTTGTTATTGTTGAGAGAGAAGTTTGTGTTGTAAGATATTCAGTTGGGTGTGAAGATCAACCCTGCAGTTGGGTTCGCAAGGAGGGAAGAGAAGAATACAAAGAAAGAGAGATCCGCAAGATAAGAGCGTAGATAGAACTATATGCTTTCATCTAATATATTATAAATCACAGTTATGTGGGCGTATCCCTTGAGAGAGGGTGAACCATGTATATCTTGTTGTTTTATGTGATTGATGTTGTGTTCTTTTTCCTTTTGATTACTCTGTTATTGCATCATTGTATTAGATTATAGATATAACTGTGCAAAGTAGGTTTGAGTTGGTAAACGATAACTATATTGTTGTGTATTATTGTGTTGAATCCACTTTGCCTTTCCTCTAGTTGTAGACACTTGTGTCCTGCAACCCCCTATTTCTACTTCGAGTGACACTGCATCTGGTTTGCAGGTGTTGCCGAAAGGGACAGTATTTAGGGATTGTTGGTGTGTTTTTAGAGTTTAACCCTAGGTCT
>SNQJ01S0162108.1:0-21501 GCA_010110895.2 Picea sitchensis
TGTGTCGATGATGAAGGAAGACCAGTAGAGATACAGGGTGTATAGAGAAAATTGTCGTTACGCTTTATATCAACTATGAAGGTTAAGCGATGCTTTAGGCAAGGGTGTCAACTTTATGTAGTGGAAGCAATGAATGAAAGGAGAGCACCCTTGTTGGATCAATACCCGGTATTGTCAGAATTTAAAGATGTTTTTACGAACGAGTTACCAGGGTTACCTCCTGAGAGGGAGCTTGATTTTACTATTGATCTAAAACCTGGTGCAGAACCAATCTCCAAGACTTTGTATCAGATGACAGCATCGGAACTTTGTGAATTTCAAATGCAGATGAAAGATTTACTGGACTTAGGGCTAATAAGGCCCAGTGTCTCACCTTGGGGCGCACCGGTAATTTTTGTAAAGAAGAAGGATGAATTCTTACAACTGTGTATAGACTACAGGGACTTGAACCGTGCTACAGTGAAAAAGAGGTACCCTATGTCACGAATAGATGACCTTTTCGATCAGATGAAAGGAGCAGCAGTATTCTCAAAGATCGATTTGTGATCAGGGTATCATCAGTTAAGGATTAAGGAAGGTGATATCCCAAAAACTTATTTTCGAACTCGGTTTGGACATTACGAATTTGTTGTAGTACCTTTCAGATTGACCAATGTGCCAACAGTATTCATGAGCCTCATGAACGGAATATTCTGGAAGTAATTAGACCATTTTGTACAAATTTTTCTAGATGACATACTAGTCTATTCCAAGAATGAAAGAGAACATGAGGAACACCTACGAGTAGTGTTGTCGTACCTTAGAGAGAAAAAATTATATGGGAAGTTTTCAAAGTGTTCCTTCTTCCAGAAAGAGATTGACTATTTAGTTCATATCATTTCCGGTGAACAAATCTCTATGGACCCAGAAAAGGTAAAGGCCATTATGGAGTGTCCAGTGCCGAAAAATGCCCATGATGTGAGAAGCTTCATGGGACTAGCAGGTTATTACCGGAGATTTGTGGAAGGATTCTCAAAAATAGAGGAACCCATCACCACCTTGCAGCATGAGTGATTGTGAATGAATGAGAGAAATATGATAGTGCATTCAGTAAAACTTAGAAGAGTTACTAACTAAAATGCATATTCGATGCCGGATATAGAGAAAAAGGACCACGATACACCTGAATTCCTTAAACCAAAGGGTTAGGAGCCATGCTAATTAAGGATGGAAGTGATAACATATGTGTCAATGAAGTTGAAGAAACATAAAGAGTTATTCGCGACTCGTGATTTAGAGTTAGTATTTGTAAATACTAGCTATGAAAATTTGGGGCATTATCTTGTGGGGTGAAATTTTGATCTCAAAACGGACCATCAAGTTTAAAACATCTCTTCACTCAAAAAGAGATAAGATACCGAGCAAAGGTGATGAGTGAGTTTATGAGTGAGTCTGATTTTGGTATTTCATTACATCAAGTGAAAAGAGAATGTGGTTGCAGATACCTTGAGTAGGAGACCAATATCTTCTCCTGGTAACATAAAGGTCAATCTAAGGGGTATGTCACACAGCACAACTTCAAGGAGGCAGTTGGTATTTAAGGTTACTTCAAACCTTCAGAGCAGGATGCAGTTAGATCCAAAGTATAGAAGGATATAGTCTAAAGCAATTAATTTGTTAAGATGTAGGAAGGATGTACATCCACGAAAGTGGGGATATTCGAAGAATCATGCGAAGGAAGCCCATAGATCACTGTGCTCATCTGTGTGTGAAGAAGATGTACGCAGGTATGAAGAAGCTCTTCTTCTAGGTAGGCATAAACGCGATGTAGTCCATTTCAACACCAAATTCCTAGAGGTGTCAACAGGTTAAAGCCAACCACCATCACCCGGGAGACCTCCTACAACCACATGATGTTCCTATGTGTCCCGATGGAGTCATCTCTATGTATTTTGTTATGGGGTTGCCACTCACATCCCATAGACACGCAATGCCATTCTTGTGATGGTGGATAAGTTAACTAAGATGGCTCATTTTATTCCGGTTAGGGGAACGCTGATGTCATTAATGTGGCGTGTGTTTGTAAGTGAGGTTATCCATTGCATGGGATACCTAAGAGATCATTCCGGATAGGGACTCCAAATTCACTTCTAGGTTTGGACAAGTTTATAGTCAACATTGGGGACTTAGATGAACTTTATCACAGCTTATCATCTTGAAACATGGAGAAAATGGAAGAGTAAATCAAGTCATGGAGAGGAACATTCTTGGGATGTATGTCGTGGATAATCAAACCAGTGGAAGTACTTACCTTTGGTAGGGTTTGCCTACAATAAAAATTTTCATAGATCCATCAGAATGCCACCCCTCTGAGGAAACTTTGTATGGAGGCCTTGAAGAACACCATTGAGTTGGGATAGACTAGAACCGAGTAACATTTGGGCGAGTGATTGATGGAGCAGGTGATTCATGTGGAGAGAATCAAGGAAGCTACGGAGGATAAGTGAGAAAAAGAAGTTATCTTGGTCACGGAGACTGAGCAGTTATGAAGTGGGAGAAACGGGTTTCATTAAGCATAAGGAGCCCTAATAAGTGTACAATTTGGTTTGGGAAGGGGAAAAAAGTTGTCACCCTCGATTTATAGGACCGTTCGAATCTAAGAGAAAATTGGACCCGTTGCTTGTCGTCTCGTCGCACATACCCACTTGCATAAAACTCATGTATTCATATCTATTTTATGTCATTATGTTGTTGATGAATCACATAAATTAAATTGAAAGGAATTGCAATTATCGTATGTGGGAACCCTTAGGGTAGAACCGTTATGCATATTGGACCGTAGATTTCAACAACTCAGGAACCATCTGGTAAACCAAGATAAGGTCCAGTGGGACAAAGTGTAGTCAGGGATACATACCTTGGAAGGCAGCGAGACATTCTGATGAGACTATCCCTCACTTGCTACCACCTCGAGACATGTTTCTCAGTTTTGGAGTGTATGTAACACCACCTTTTGACTTAGACAGCGAGAATTACTTAAGGCCTATAGCTATTTTCTAGTCGGTGAAACTATTAAGTGATACACTAAAACTTTACAAAATTTATGAATTTTTATGAATGTTTAAATGTGTGTGATAATAATGTATATGATGTGATCTACCTACGTGAATGTAAATTTTCTGAATGTTTAAATGTTATTGATGATGATGTATATGATGCATATTGTGAGAATAGAAAATTTTATGAATGTTTAAAAATACTATTAGAATGATGTTGGATATGATGCAATCTATTTTGGGTAAATGATAATCTTATGAATGGGGTGTGGTGAATTATGGCATATTATAGAGATCTATTTCTAACTAGAAAACTTTGATGTTAATTTATCGGTATGGGGATTACCAAATTGAAATTATGATAGTATGAAGAGTACATGATGATAATGCATAGAAATGTATGGAAGTTTGTGTTCTGAGACTAATCTTGAGGTTATGGGCTATGAATAGCCAAAGGATAAAGATGATGAAAGTGGATATCATGACCACTAGCGAAGAAACATTATGGTATGTAGATATTGTATGTGAAATTATATTGGTTTGGATGCATTGCTGTGATATGTGGACCCGATTACATGATTTCAGCTAGTGACATTACCAAGAAATGAATAAGCGATACAGTAAAACCCTGACAACATGGTGCAGTGTATATTCCATTGTAGGGTGTGTGGACCCTAGTTATGATTAGGAGGGTGGAGGCATTTCCCACCATGTGTCCTCACGAGCCAAGTCCTTGGGAGGGGATGGTGTTGGTTCACGCTCCCCAAGACTTGTGATGATGACTGTCAAATGCACACTGGGGAAGCTTGAATTAGAGATAGTGACACTTCCACTTCACAGCGGGTTCTATTTTATTTTAGGTCAATATAGTTGGCAGCTCAGATAGTCTAGAAGAGGAAAGATGACCCCCAACATTTATCCAGTCCAACAACATAAATTTTATACCATTATATAGTGTCGCCACATATTTAAAGCATGGATGTGCTATTAACTTATAATTCATGAGTGGCGTAGTTTTGTTCATGTTCTTTTAGTTTTGGACTCATAACAAATGGCGTGCCCTTATTGAGTTAGGATGCCTCCCAAACCTTCTTTACTCTCATCCAAATAGACTGTGAAGTCTTTATCTAGGTCTATTACCCTTAAAATGGGTGCGATTGTTAATTCCTTTAATTTATTAAAATTGTCGTGACATTTATGTGACCAATTAAAATTGGTTCCCTTATTTTGTAAAGATGTGATAAGGCATGAAATCTTGGAGAATCCATCTATAAATATACATTAATATCGGTGATTCCCATGAATGACTAGATTTCTACTATGTCCTTAGGGATCGACCATTCCATTATGGATCTTATTTTCTCCAGATCGACTGCAATACCTTCTTTGGATATTACATGTCCTAGGTACTATATATTTTTTTGATAAAAGTCATATTTGTCAAATTTAGCATACAGTTTATGTTTTACTAAAGTTTGCAATACTATCCTTAGATCTTCTTTCTGTTCTTCTTATGTTTTAGAATGCACTATGATATCGTCAATAAATACCGAAAGAAAATTATCCAAGTATTGATTGAAAATGGTGTTCATTAAACACATAAAATTTGTTGAATGCGTTAGTGAGACCAAGCGGTATAACAACAAACTCCTGTCTCCATATCTTGTTCGGATGTTGTTTTACTTATGTCTTGATCTTTTGATCTAGTCTGGTGACAACAAGATCTTAAATCCAACTTAGATGAAATCATATTAAGCCCGTCATTCGCGACAACCAGCGACAACATTGGTAATTTTATTTTTTATTTTTATTTTTCTCATTAGGAGAAGTGGTGATAATACAATCCGCGAGACTCAGCAGAGACTTCATATTGAAAGGACGACCTACATTAAAATATACACGAAAATCCTAGCATAGAAAAGGATGTGACTTGAAGCAATTTGCACCATTTACTCGGATAAAGAATGGAAATGACCACACTAAATTAACATCAATGATCATCAAGGAGCAAAAGCATCTAATAGCGACACCGCGAAACTTCCAATGTGAGCAAGGAATAATATATATCCACAATCATGTGTTTCAATACATTTTTTCAAAGCGCACAAAGTAAATAGTCCAATGACTAATCATTATATTGACCTTTCAATGCGCGCAAGCAGTGGAATCTAAATCTCATTCAATACCTTAATTCTTCAACGCGCAAGAGACAACTGAGTTTAAAACCATCTTTCCAATAACTAATTAACAAAACTAAACGTCTGGAAATTATCATTTTATTCATTGCTTCCATTGATCTAGAAGCCTAAATCTTCATTGTCACATGTTAAATGAAATCTATAAATGCAAGCACTCAAATCAATCAACTAAAAGAGACTTAGGGTAACCACATTCAACCCCTTTAATTTCACAAAGGTCTAGATAGATTTAAATAACAATTTTACCATCATAAAAACTATAGAAGGCATATCATAACCAACCACAAATCTAGTATAAATTATATAAAATCATCAAGTAACATTTATACCTATCCATTAAAAAGTTTTTATTAATCCAATAAACTCAATTACATTTTCTTAACTCAATTACTAGACTAATCAATATGAAGATTCTCATTCCTTACTAAAAATGATCCTTTCCTGCATTCTATTTTTAAATTACACAACTAAAATCCTCTCCTTCCTTCATCCATTAATTACTAAAATTTAAGCAACTAGAACCCAACTAATCTACAATCTAAATTTCATTTAAAACTAATCTTTACTATAATCTAGAGTTCCACTCTAAATCCAAATGCTCATAATAGCAAATAATTACCTTAACTGTGTAAAAAGGTAATTATTTGTTATTATGATTATATTACCCTTTTTCACAGTTAAAGTAATGTAAATTTAAATTTTGTATTATATATGATTATTCAACATGCTAAATTTAAAAGTCTAGATTTATCATCCATCTATCTCTATATATCAACTTAAGTGTAAATAAAATAATCTCTTCTTGCAAATCTTGACGAAGAACCACTGTCATGGTAATTCATTCTTTTTAATTGCAATAAAATTTGGTGATTTGGAAACATTCTTGATTTTAGATGTCGAAGAGTAACCACATGATAGTATTGGGTGTCGCCTAGCTAAGGGTAGAATTTTAAGCGGAATGCTTTATTTTGGGAATTAAACTCAATGCGATTTTCAAACATTGAATTAAATTCAACAAGAAGATAATCACGGGTTAATTTTAAGCGGTATAATTTTTTGTTAATGATTTTAAGCGAATTAATTTAAGTATCTAGTAAATTCAAGCATGAAATTAAAGGGAAACATTCATTTGGAATAAATTAGGATGTTATAAAATAGAGTAGTTTCATCAGATTAATATGGAATCCCCATGCCTTAGGCTTCGAGGAAACAATGGTTAATGATACTTGAATTCATGGGGATGTGACAAAGGCGTGAGGAGGGAAAGGCGATTCGACACGCAGGAAGGGTTGCATGCAAAACTCTAGTTGCTAGGGTTTAGGGACACATGGGTAAAACTGAGTGTAACGCTTATAAGAGAGGAACACACGAGGGTTATGGTTGCCATATCAAGATGAGTGCGATGGGAAGGGAAGGTCGCATCAAATCCAAGTCTTGAGGCAACCAATACACAACGCGCTAAGGGAGATCCCGTGAGGGAACACAGTCTGTGCAGAAAACGTGGAGGATTGTAGTGACGATCATCATTTGCAATTTCGAGGTGTCAAGAAGGTGCTTGAGACCCAACTCGCAAGTTTCTCTGATCGACTATAAAGCGCATGATCCAAACCAATTTGTGGAAAGAAGCGAGTTAACTCTAACTATGCCAAGGCTCGACACCCAAGCCCAACAACCAAGAGCCAAGCCACGGCTAAGGGAGGAAGTAGAAAAATGGTCAACCAGAGGAGATTTCATTGGGGATTACAGAAAATAGCTTGTGGAGTGAAGCTTAAAAGCGAGGATCAAATGTAAAGCTGTACAATACATTCCTCTCATGGACAAAAAGCGGCGGTAACAATTTCAAAATTTCCAGAACAAACTCACAATAACCCTTGCTGGAACGAAATTTGCCGAAATAAAAGGCCCGAACGTTCTCACAATATTATCATCAATAATAGTGAATTACCGAACGTAAAAATGCTTTCTACTTTTACCAATTAAAATCATACCATTTCCTTACACCCGCCTTGGAAGATGTCCAGCTGTGCGTCACAGCTCTTGCTCGCTCCGCTCCTTGCCTCTCCGTAGTGGGCGAAAAGGAACTCAACAGTGCCTCTGACCAAACATTAGAGGTGCCTCTGATTCCCCTTATCCCCCCGAGCCAAAGGGGCCACACAAGAACCAGACCATAGACTAGCATCTCCATTTCGCCTCCAGGGTTGAGCTACCACTCCAACACAGCTTGGACAAACCCAACTCCTCACAAGCAATGGTCGAGCCACTTGATTCGATGGCGTAGCGTTACATTAACCGTTATACCTTTCTTCCTTCCTTTCCTTTATTTTGCCAGCAATTTTGAGACCCAACCTAAAACCTAATTCATTAATTAGGTAATTTTAAGGACAACCCTCTAAGCAGGTCTCAGCCCGAGTCCAGAAGTGTCCTTTTTATTTTCTAGTTCTTAAAATTAATTTCTTTTAATAATTAAAGACTCAAATTCCCTCACTTCCTCAAAAGTCACTCCTTAAATTACTCCTTAATTTACTCCTTAATCACTCCTTAATTTACTCCTTGAGTCTCCTTAATCATTCCTTGAGGCCTCCTTAATTTAGTCCTTAATCGTTCCTTAATTTACTCCTTAAGTTTCTTAATTTTTATTATTTAATTCTCTCTTGTTATTTTATTTTTTGAACCCAAAGATAAATGCACGGAGTTTTATCTTTTTTAAAATTCCTATCCTTTAATACTTCCCCACTTTAAAAAATGTATTCCTTCTTTATCATTTAAAGGCCATGGGTTCCACTTAATTTAATTCCCTCATTACTTTATCCCTTTTACTTTTAATAAGACTTTAATTAACACCTAGGAGGTTTTAGGTTCACGCCCTAGGTTTATTTTTGTGGGAATCCTTTTCTTAGGGCTTGTCAAATTTAAGTTAGATATGTTTTAATTTGGGTTCTATTTTGAGCAGGGCGACAATTTAATTAGAGTCGTTTTAAGAAATTTGCTCGAAGTTAAGGTCTTATGGTCATTTAAGTTGTCTCTTCATCACATCATCCATGCGTAGCCGCCGGGGCCGCACTACTGCTCAAGGAGTGCCACTCATATCATTGCTTACGTTAGCAGCCCGTTACCCTTGAGGGATGCACCGCGTGCTCAAGGAGTTATACACTCGTGACACATTCTTTGGCGTGCTTACGCTGGGATGCACTTTATGCTCCAAAGGGTGCCACTAAACCTTGGCGGTTGGTAGAATCTATAACCCACAGATTAACCTCCGCCAGGTGAACTTGTGTGAGATTAAGGGCTCTAAGGAATAGGCCCTCGCCTTATTGTGTACTTATAGAATCATCGTGAGAGGCCTTCAGCGATCGCCCTCGCGGCATCGTGGATCACTCAGAACTAGGTGTCGTTAACCTGGGTTCGAGTCCGCGGTAGGAGTGCTAATAGAACGTGGCGGGGCTGTTGTCACCTCTCCCTCAATCTCTACGGATCTGGTGTGTGGCCCCTTTACTCCATATGTGAGTCACGGTCAGCAGAAGCCGCCGTCCATTTTGCATCATCAACCATCCTTAATGAGTTATGTCCAGCAACATATCGCCAATATCAATAGCATATCATAAAAAAACAATATCATGGTAAAGTAGAAACAGCAGTTAGCCCACTCCGGCTCAATCCGGGTCAGGGGTTCCACCGACGGCTCTGCATCCTCAAGGTCCGAAACCACGCACACTCAATGAAACTGAAATTCGTGACACTGTCTACCCACATCCAGGTAGTAAAACATCATGTCATATAACTTAATGCATCATAATGAAGGGAAAAGTTTTATCATCATAAAAATACAGATCACTTGCGACGGTGTCCTCAAAGAATAAGTTTAGTAAGTGCTTGAGCGGGATGTTATACACACCCCCCCTCTTGGTCTAAGCACCGTCAGTTTCTCCCGATTATAAATGTCGAAATAAATGTACCATAACATCATAAATACCACATTATCATAAGCCTATCTATCAAACAAAAATGGAACTGTTGGCACATATCATATTCATCCTCCCGAGCCGCCCAGTGGGACTATAGGTATCCCCTTGGACCTTTTACCTGATCTACTGGATGAGCCGTGGCTATCAAAGCGCGATGATCTAAAATCTTGGTTAGCTCAGCCATGAGAAGCTCCCTCATTCGATATTTGCAAGGAACTCATGTCAATCGTGTGTGTAGGATCACTAACATAATGTCTCAAAGCGTGCATGAAAACATACGTGCATACGCCATGAAGTCGGGGCAAAGGCTAGTTGATGAGCCATGGGCCCCTTCTCTCCACCAATATCGAAGGGTCCCCGCGAATCTAGGAGGTTTATCTCCTTTCCAAACGATGAACTCTTGTCACGGTTTGCCGCCAAGAGACTCGATGTGAACCTCATTAATACGGTCGGGCTAAATTAGCGCATCGGCAACTCTTTGTCGATCTGGCCTTTATCCTTTGTCTTATAGTTTATGCCTTTTATTTTTCTTGGATAAACTTGATTTCTGAACCCTATCCTCAGTTGATCCCAACTCAAAGGCGTCCGACGCAGTCGCCCATAAAGAAACTCAAAAAACGCCATCTTAATGGTGCTTTCACGTATGTTGTTATGCAAGAAAGCAAATACAGTGGGAATTTCTCCCAATTCTTTTGTTGGTCCATCCGCATTGCATGTAATATGTCTTCCAAAGGTTTTGGTTGATAGATTCTGTCTATCCATGCGGTCTCACGGGTGATATCTTTGATTACTAAAATTAAGTTGAGTTCCAAGGCCTCGGAAACTCATCCAAATCGTCCGATAAACACCGATACTCGATCGGATACCTGCACCAATCTTCTTAGGCCGCCATGCGGCCTCCCCACAATCTCAATGATGAAAACTCTTGCTATGTCCGATGCCTGATACATAGTACATGAAGATAAAAGTGGAAGGCACCCTTAGAGTGTATACCACCACAAAAATCGAGTCGTGTCCCCTTGCCGTCGGTCCCTGTAAAATCCATGAAATGACTTCCCATTCGATTCCAGAATAACATGTGGTTATAGTAATGAAATCTGTCGGTGTCTATGTTACGACCTTTGCTTTGCCTTTTCGAGACATCTAACCACAAAGTTGACTATGCCAGCCTTCATTACCTTTCATGAAGAGCAAGGGCTTAAGGTCTGCCTCATCTTCATAACTCGAGATTAATATGTAAAGCGCTCTATGAGCCTACGCTCAGATCAACATCCTCGGCTCACCGTCATTTGGAGAGTGCGATAAATTCAACCTCTAAACCTCAATAACCCATGTTATCAAAGTAAATCCCTCATATGTTGGTACCATCATAGTGTTTTGTGCGAGGAAATTCTTGACTTCTTTGCGCAGTCAACCGTCCATTTTGTAAAGTGAGGATCTTCTCCGTAGATTTGTTTGGAAAGGGGTAACACCGAAAGGATGTGTGGCTTCCGACTCAAGGCATACGCCACTCAGTTCAACTGGTTGCTTATGCTTAAGAAATCCTGAAGTCATTGCTTTCGCTAAGCAATTCCGACCAACGTCGTTGCCGCGTTAGGTCGCTTTGCATGAAAATGTATTTGTAACCCGTGATCGAGTCCTTACTTCATTTAGGTCAAGCAGATAGTGTCCATACCTATAAGGCACCAAACAATGGCCAACAATTCCAAATCACGTGTCGCATAGTTCTCCTCATGTTTTATCAACTTCCAGAATGTAAGCAATCCTTTCGTCCGTCACCGTAAGATTTCAGCCCTAAAACTTCCTTGGATGCGTCGGTGCATACGAAGTCGGTGTCCATGTCGGGGACCTTTATTATCGGCAAGCCCCGTCGTCAACAAATCTTTAAGCCTCCGAAAAGCTTCTACGCATTTCTCTGTCCAAACAAACTAACTGACAATACGCAGATTACGTGATCCGGACGTATCTGTGAGAATCATTCGACAAACCGTCGATGGTATCTTGCTAAACCCATAAGGCTTCGCTGCTTACGTGACTGACATTCATCGGTATGAATACATTCGCCAATAGCCTCAATAACCTTGGTGGATCCAGCGATACCTTGGCGGGAAATATTATGCCCTAAGTAGTGGTGAATCAGTTGATAAAGAGCGTTGAATGACTTCATATAATTTGTGCTCTCTCAAACGGCGTAGGTTGGCAATTATTTCGTCATGCTCTCCATGCGATAGAGAGTAGATCAAAATATCATCAATGAATGCTGGATGAACTTGTCCAAGTACTCCGCGGAACACCCGTTCATCAAACTCATGAATACCCACAGGGCGGTTTAATGGAGTCAAAGGTGAAGCGATGATGAAACTCCTGTGTCAAATCTCATCTTAAAGGAAGCGGTCTTGATGGTCATCCTCTTGATTAAGTAATTGGTGATACCGATCTGTCGATCTTGGAGAACACGATAGCACCCTTCATTTGATAGAACGGATCGTCAATTCTTAGTAGGGATCGCGATTCTTACTTAGTAGCCTTGTTGAGTTGGCGATAGTCAATGCAAATCCTCCAACATCCATCCTTCTTAGAATGAAAATAGCGGGTACGCCACGGTGACCGCTAGGGCCCGATATCGATCCCACAAGATCCGGCCAACTCAACTTTAGTTGCATTTTTAATACTGCAACTCGAGTGCGACATCTGATAAGGATTTCTTGCTCTCGGTTCGGTCCCTGGTTTCAGGTTTATAGTAAATTCCAATTCTCTTTACGGTGGCATCCCGAACCTTCCCCTCACCGGAAAGGCGATGTAAACTCCTTCACTGCTGGAAGGTGTTCTAGACCTTATGCTATTCCCTTTTCATTGAGCGCAAGGGTCGCATAGAGCTTGCACCCCTTATGCATACTCTTGTGCAGTTGTAATGAAGAGATGAACCTCGGGATACTCCTGGTTCCGTCCTACTATCACAAGTCCCTGTCCTTCATCGTCGACCAGGGCTTAACCGTTTTCGTCTTGCGGTTGAGTATTGCCTCATGCGATTCCAACCAATCCATGCGATCTGCGATGTCGCCAAGATCTAAGATGCGTGGTACAATTTGTTGACCGCCATTGACAAACTCTCCTAGGTTAAGGGCATAACCCGTAAACTTTCCTCAGAACAACCAGTTTGGCTCCAGAAGACATCTCTACAAAGCTAAATTCATCTGTTCATTTGCCTTTACCTTAATCCTTTTCGGTCTTTTGCACGGAAATAAAACTCACCGATTATCACTTGGGTCTATCAAAATACTAAGAGTGTGGTCAGCGACAGTACCTGACGTATCGAGCACACGGTCGGTTGGTGCTACGCACAGCGGTTATTCCTTGTGCATGAATCGATGGGCATTTCCATATCTCCCAGCGTAGCGGGTCGGCTAATCGGATGCTGGTCCCTCTCCACCGGGACAATCGGTAGTGTAACCCCCGTCCAACACCCTTGCCGGCCGTAGTCACGGTGCGAAGTGAAGATGGTACCACCGATTTTGAAACCACTGGTCTATTTCGCGAACAAATCTAAAGCATTTCGCTGTGGCGGCGGCGTTATTTGCTACTGCTGCTTCAAGCTTTCGTGGTCCCTCGATGCGGTGTCATTTCGAGGTGGTGATTAGATCATGTGGTAGTAAAGCGGATCCCCTCACGGAAACCCGCGATACCGGCATGTGTCGGCGGCATCTGGCCCGTACCGGGAAGAACCACGCCTGTTGAGTCTTGGTCTGACCCCCGATAAGATCCTCCCTGCTATGAGGCCTTTTGAATGATCATGGGTACAGGTTTGAGAACATCAGATCTAACAGCACGCACGCCAGGCATCATTAAAGATAGCTCTGAACCTGTTGACCTTGAGCTTCTCGGTGTTGATCACGAAACATATCGAACAACTCCATAAAGCGTTACCGTGCTTTCGGGCGCTGTCGCGACCCCTCCACAATGCATTGTCGTTTGCTCATTGATGACTCAATGAATTCCCTCTGAAGATACCTCTCCAGGCGCTCCTCGAGCGGTTCGATACGTCCTCGGCCGTACGTATTCCGGCTACGGTGGGAGTGTCTTTACCCGCCATAGAAGAAGCGTTCCCCTTTGGTTGAAGGTAGCCATTAGAGACCTTCATGTTAATTATAATCGGCGAAGTCGCGGGAAACACTCCGCCATATTCTCCAACCATGCCCGGTGGCTGCCATCTGGGGCACCAAAGAACTCGAAGAATTTCACCTTCTCGAGTTCCCAGTGAATGCTACACGTAACTATCGGTGCGCGAGCGGGGAACCTCGATTGGAATGCCGTACAGCCTCCTCTATCGTGCGTCGGTAGCCTCCGGACGTACCTTTGGAAAGATCTCATCATCATCACAACTTTTCCCGGTAAGCTGCGATCTTCTCACCTTGGGACACTGTTGGCCTCCACGGGGGTTAGACCCCTCGGCGTGAATCTTTGTTGGAGGTGTCAGCCTCCTCCCTAACACCACAGTAAAATTACGCCTCCGGCGTCCTCCAATACATGATTACCTTCACACAACAATCAACTTGATCAGCGGCAGCATAATCAACAATAATCATGTCAACGGAACCCATAGTGAATCCCAAGTCGCTGGTCGAAACCTCTCTAATACCATATGCCAATAGCCCGCGTCATTCACGACGATAGCGACAACATTAGGTAAAATTTTTTTTTTTTTTTTTTTTTTCTCATTAGGAAGTGATGACAATAATACAATCCACAACAACTCAACAGAGACTTCATAATGAAGGACGACAAGTAAATTATGCATGGAAATCCTAGCATAAAGGCACATCAAAAAGCTTGAAGCAATTTGAAACATTTACTCGGATAAAGAATGGAAATGACCACACTAAATTAACATCAATGATCATCAAGGAGCAAAAGTATCCCACAATAGCGACACATATGTAACATAAACTTCCAAGGCGAGCAAGAAATAATATATATCCACAATCATGTGTTTCAATACATTTCTCAAAGCGCAAGAAGTAAATAGTCCAACGACTAATCATTATATTGACCTTTCAATGCGCACAAGCAGTGGAATCTAAATCTTATTAATACTTCATTCAATACCTTAATTCTTCAACGCGCAAGAGACAACTGAGTTTAAAAAACCATCTTTCAAATAACTAATTAACAAAACTAAACGTCTGGAAATTATCATTTTATTCATTGCTTCCATTGATCCAGAAGCCTAAATCTTCATTGTCACATGTTAAATGAAATCTATAAATGCAAGCACTCAAATCAATCAACTAAAAGACTTAGGGTAACCACATTCAACCCCTTTAATTTCACAACGGTCTAGATAGATTTAAATAACAATTTTACCATCATAAAAACTATAGCAAGCATATCGCCAACCAACCACAAATCTGAGTATTAAATTATATAAAATCATCAAGTAACATTTATGCATCATTCAAAGTTTTATTAATCCAATAAAATCAATTACATTTTCTTAACTTCTCGGAGTTCAATAATAAACAAAACCATAAAGCGAGATTGTAAAACTTCTATCTAATTTATTATTCATTAAAATAAGATAAAGACTAATCAATATGAAGATTCTCATTCCTTACTAAAAAAATGATCCTTTCCTACATTCTATTTTTAAATTACATAACTAAAAGCCTCTCCTTCCTTACTTCTTTAATTACTATTTTTTTTAAAGCACACTAGAAACCAACTCCTCTACAATCCAAAATTTCATTCAATGATAATCTCTTCTATAATCTAGAGTTCCACTCTAATTCCATATGCTCATAATAACAAATAATTACCTTTTTCACAGTTAATGTAATGTAAACTCTTATTCCATATAATCATAATAACAAATAATTACCCTTTTTCACAGTTAAAGTAATGTAAATTTAAGTTTGTATTATATAGATTATTCAGCATGCTAAATTTAAAAGTCTAGATTTATCATCCATCTATCTCTATATATCAACTTAAGTGTAAATAAAATAATCTCTTCTTGCAAATCTTGACGAAGAACCACTGTCATGGTAATTCATTCTTTTTAATTGCAATAAAATTTCGAGTGAATTTTAGAACATTCTTGATTTTAATTAAATGAAGAGTAACCACATGATAGTATTGGATATAACTGTAACTAGAATTAGAATTTCTAACTGGAATGCATGCATTTTTTGGGAATTAAACTCAATAAATTTTCCAACTCTTCAGTAAATTCAACAAGAATATAATCTGGGTTAATATTTTAACTGAAATATAAATTTTTTAATAGGATTTTAAGATTAATTTAAGAGGTATACGGTAAATTCCAATGCATGAAATTAGAAACATTATTTGGAATAAGTGCGAGATGTTATAAAACCAAATAGTTGCATCGAGTGTATACCTTTGGAATCCCCATGCCTTAAAACTTCGAGGAAGCAATGATTCGTGATACTGGTCATGAGGGGATCTTACGACAAGGTCGCAGAGAGAGATCAATGAGCATGCGGGAAGGATTCCATCACGGAACTCTAGTTGCTAGGGTTTAGGGACACATGGGTAAAACTGAGTGTAACGCTTATAAGAGAGGAACACACGAGGGTTATGGTTGCCATATCAAGATGAGTGCGATGGGAAGGGAAGGTTGCATCAAAATCCAAGTCTTGAGGCAAACCAATACACAAGGCTCTAAGGGAGATCCCGTGAGGGAACACAGTCTGTGCAGAAAACGTGGAGGATTGTAGTGACGATCATCATTTGCAATTCTGAGGTGTCAAGAAGGTGCTCGAGACCCAACTCGCAGGTTTCTCTGATCGACTATAAAGCGCATGATCCAAACCAATTTGTGGAAAGAAGCGAGTTAACTCTAACTTCATGGCTTTCGACAGAAGCTTGACAGCCAAGAATGAAGCCACGACCAAGGGAGAGTAAAGAAAAATGGTCAGCAGGAGATTTAGGTGGGGTTAGGAAATAGCTTGTGGTGGAAACTTAAAAGCGCCCAGTCAAATGTGGAAATGCAACAATATACATTCTCCTCATGGCCAAAAGTGGCGTTAACAATTTCAACATTGCCAGAGAAAACTCACAATAACCCTTGCTGAACGAAATTCGTTGAAATAAAAGGCCCGAACGTTCTCACAATATTATCATCAATAATGGTAAATTTTCCAAATATAAAAATGCATTCCACTTAACCAATTAAAATCATCTCTCTTTGTTGCCCTTCACGCCCGTTGGAAGGCGTCCGGCGCTCCGTCTTTAGCGTCCAGCGCTCACCGCTCCGGTGATCCTTGGCTCCGTTTCGCCGTGAAAAAGGCTCACGGTACCTCCCAATGAAAGCGCTAGAGGTACTCACTTCCCCATAGCCCCCAGGCGCCAAGGGGCCACACAAGGTCCAGAGATAGACTAGCATCTCGGCTTTCGCCTCAGGCTGAGCTACCACTCCAACCTGGCCAGAGACAAACCCAACTCCTCACAGGCAACCCATCAAGCCACAGTTAGGTAAGCGTGTGTTGTAACCGTCCTCCCCACTCTTCCTTCGCACCCGCTTTCTTTTTATAGAATTTTTGAGACTAACCTAAAACCTAAATCATTAATTAATTGGTACAGGACAACCCTCATGATCTCGCCCGTCCAAGTTTCACACATGCCTCTAGTTCTCCCAAATTAATTTCTTTTAATAATTAAGACTCAAATTCCCTCACTTCCTCCAAAATCACTCCTTAAATTGCTCCTTAATTTATATTAATCACTCCTTAATTTACTCCTTAAATTACTCCTTAATCATTCCTTAATTTACTCCTTGGTATAATAATCTTTCCCTTAATTTACTCCTTAAGTTTCACTTAATTTTTTATTATTTAATTCTCTCTTGTTATTTTTATTTTTTGGTTTTTTTTTTTTTTTTTTTTTTCAATATATTTAAAAGTTCCTATCCTTTAATACTTCCCCACTTAAAAATTTATTCCTTCTTTATCATTTTAAGGGCCATGGATTTCACTTAATTTAATTCCCCTCGTTACTTTTCCCTTTACTTTAATAAGACTTTAATTAGCACCTAGGAGGGTTTTAGTCTACGCCCTAGGTTTATTTTGTAAAATCTTTTCTTAGGGCTTGTCAAATTTAAGTGAGAGATGTTTTAATTTAGGTTTGATTTGGAGCAGTGACAATTTAATTAGAGTCGTTTTAAGAATTTATCGGGCGTTAAGGTCTTAGGGTAATTTAAGTTGTCTCTTCATCATCATCCATGCGGCGTGCCCTTGAGGACGCACCACATGCTCCAAGGTGCCACCGCCTCATTTGCTACGTTGCATGACGTGCCGCCGGGGATGTACTACGTGCTCCGAGGGTGCCATTCGCTGACTTGCATTTCTTTGCTTGACGTGCCGCCGGGATGCACTTGGGTGCTCCAAGGAGTGCCACTCGCTTGCTTGGCCGGATTGGTAGAATCTATAACCCACGGAGTCAACACTCAGCGAGGTGAACTTGTGGGAGACTAAGGGCTCTAAGGAATAAGGTCCCGCTTGTGCAGCCCCTTAGAATCATCGTGGCTGTCGCAGTTTTCCCTCCGCGGCATCGTGGATCCCTCGAACTAGGTAATCATTAACCCTCAATTCGAGCCACGACGGCCGGAGTGCTAATGAGGGCATGGGAACAACATCGCACCTTTCCCTCAATCTCTTTGGATACCGTGTGCTTATTTGCCCCACTCCATATGTGAGTCACAGTCCGACGTACTCGATGCGGCACGCATCATCAACCATCATGTCATATTATGTCAACAACATATCGCCAGATCAATAGCATATCATCAAAAAGCGAGAACAATAATAATGAAGTAGGCTAAGAAACAACTCAATTAGCCACTCCCGGCTCAATCCGGGTCAAGGGGAGTTCCACCCGATACCTGCATCCTCAAAGGTACGAAACCTTTACTTTTTACTCAACAAGCTGAAATTGACACTGTCTATCAAGGTGGTATCATGTCCTTATAACTAGCATCACTTAATGAAGGAAAATTTTTTATCATCATAAAATCCGGATCCCTTGCGAGCAAGTGTCCTCGAATAAGTTTGAGTAAAGTGCGCCCGAGGCGGGATGTGTTATAATAAACTCTTTCCCCACCTACTTGTCAGGCGGATCGGCCCAGTTCTAGAGTAAAAGAGGGGTATTTGTTCTTAACATTCATTTTGTTTAAGTGTTTGTAGTCAATGGATAATCTTAGAGTTTTGTCTTTCTTTTTTAGAAGAAAGGGCCAGTGCTCCCCATGGTGAGACACTTGGCGTCTTCCTTGTCCACTTGATTCTTGTATTTGAATCTGTAATTATGTTAATTCAGGTAAACTCATTGTGTAGGGTGCCTTAGATATAGCAGTTGAACCAGGTAGCAAGCGGATCGATAGATAAGTCTATCTCTTTTCTTGGGGGAAGTTCAAGTATTTCATCAACAAAAACATATTTAAAATCATGCAAGATGACAAAATGTTCTACGCTAGGTTTATTTTCTTTTTCCAAGCGATTTGTCACTTGGATAACATAGATATGACAACCTTTTCTCATGAACTTATTAAATTCCATTGATGAAATATGACTAACTGAGAATGGTTTCCTTATGTCTTGTACTGATCTAACAATGTTGTTTTAGTCTTTGTAATTGAGTGATTTTTCATAACAATCCTAAAACTACTTTATGCTGCTGCAGCAACAACCCTAGTTGAATATATGCCAAGGGATTATTAGGTAGAGAAACATGATGTATTCCTTGTCCAACAGTTCTTGTATTTGAATCTGTAATTATGTTAATTCAGGTAAACTCATTCGGTAGGGTGCCTTAGATATAGGATTTGAACCAGACAACAGATCGATAGAAAATTCTATATCTCTCCTTGGGGGAAGTTCAAGTATTTCATCAACAAAAACATATTTAAAATCATGCAAGATGACAAAATGTTCTACGCTAGGTTTATTTTCTTTTTCCAACTCATTTGTCACTTGGATAACATAGATCTGACAACCTTTTCTCATGAACTTATTAAATTCCATTGATGAAATATGACTAACTGAGAATGGTTTCATATGTCTTGTACTATCCTAACAATGTTGTTTTCGTCTTTGTAATTGAGTGATTTTTCATAACAATCTAAAACTACTTTATGCCTTTCTGTAACAACCCTAGTTGAATATATACTTAGGGATTATTAGGTAGAAAACATTATTAGGTAATTAATTTTTCCTAACATGTTAATAACTAAACAAAGATTGGTATAATAATATCAATTAAGTGTTTATTAATTAATTAATTAATTAACTACCTATTACATTCAATGACATGGGTATTAAATTTAAAAGGGATAATAAATTTAATTGGTAAGTTAAAGGATTACGTATACGGAGGGGATAAGGAGAATTAATAAACAAGGATAAGGAGCATTAATAAATAAGGATAAGGAGCATTAATAAATAAGGATAAGGAACATTAATAATAGGATAAAGAATTAATAATCAGATAAGATAATAAATGTGTAGGTAAGGAAATAAATGAGGAGAAAGGGCGGTGAATGAGGGATATGAGCGGAAGATGCTTTACGGAAGAGGGGATTATCATTCTACTTGGATTTTTGGAGGAGGGTTCTCTTGGATTTGGGGGATTTTCTGGAGAGAGTTTGAGTTGGGGAGTCGGGGAAAGGATCAATATAGGGGGCACCAGATTGCTGGAGTTTTTGGGCACAGGGGCCAGGATATCGATATGGTATCCTGGAGCTAGGAAGTTGTCCTAGTTGGCAAGGTGGAAACATGGTTTTGGGCAGTGTTTGACACAGTTTCAACAACAAACAACCAGATCGACGGGAGAATTAGCATCAGGGAGAGGTAATTTATTTATTCTGTTAAGAAATTCTTATGTTGTGGATAAAATTTTAATTTTTGTCGAATATCATATGCTCATATGTTGGTGATTGAATTATTTTTGTATGAGAAATAATTATATGCTAAATCAAATTAAATTTTGTATTTTTACGGCTACTACACTTTCTAACCAATCCATTCCAATAATTATATCATAAGACCCTAACGGTAGAATATTCAGGTTTATCTTTTGGGTTTGACCACCTAAACTGAACTCACAGTCAAAAATAAAATCAGATACCTTTCTTTTTGTTCCTGTTGCTAGTTTTACTAGCCAAGATTTTGCATGTCTTATTTTCTTAAGTTTATTTGAATCCACTACACTAGGAGAAACATAATTCAAAGTAGCTCATGGATCAATTAAATCAGAAACACTAGTATTGTTAATTTTACATTTGAATTCCACTACAATGTACTGGTGATCAGCTTGTCGACCATCCATGACTGCATTGATCCTATGTAAGCTTCTTCCCACATCTCTCGCTATAGAGGTTTCATGTAAGTTGTGAACCGTAGTCCTCTCTACAGAAGTTAATCATGGACAATTCCTCCTTAAGTTAATATCTCCACATACCCAGCATTTTAACGGTTCTCTAGGGTGTTCGAAAAACTTCTTTGTTCACAGATTAACTGGTTTACCACGTCCTTCAGTGTTTTGGTTATTCGAGTAAAAAATTTTCCTTGGAAAACTCTTTTTTGTGTTTGGGAAAGGGGTTGGTTGATATCCCTTTTTTCGTTGCTTCACTCAGTCTTGTTTCTTGTCTTTCCATTCCTTAGGAAATTCCAACCATTGTTTGTATTGGTTGTAACACATTCAGGCCTTCCTGAAAACTTCACTTAAGGACTTGGGGTTGTTGAATTCGATTCTGTCCTTATAGGACTTTGGTAAACATCTTAGGAACCATTGGATTTTTACTTTTTCCTCCCGGATATAAGGCACGAACCTTACTAATTCCAGGAATTTGTTTATCAGGTCATCCATAGTCATTTAACCAAGTCAAAGTTCATAGCAATACTTGGTTTTTCTTTCATAGTAACTTTCAAATAAATATTATTTATTAAAGTGTTTCTTAAAATATGACCACTCCATCTATTTTTCCTTCAGGCCATTGACCAACTTCATGTCCTGCCACCATACGCTTACTTTTCCTTTCAGGTTATAGATGGCCAATTTGACCTTCATATTGTTGGAATAGTTGTAGATCTGGAAATACCATTTTATGTCTAGTAACCATGCTTCAGTCTCCTCTCCTGTCCTGGATTCCCCGTCAAAGGTGGACGGTTTTATTTTCTTAAACTCTCCCTCAATATATTCCCCATGTTTCCTTTCTCTTTCTGTGGTTTTTTTTATCTTTTGTTGATGGTGTACCTTCAGAAGAGTTGTCCACTTTTTCTCCTTCAGGACCAAAAT
>SNQJ01S0162109.1:0-21501 GCA_010110895.2 Picea sitchensis
TTTTTGTTAAAATAAAACATGTGCAAAACACACTTATTAACCATATATGGTGAAATGTGCCCATATCACAATACAACTTATTTATCCTCTACACAGACTAGTGTGACCACGATACAATTTGTCTTGTACTTGAGATATGATATGTACACCAAAGATACTGCAAAATTTTATTTCCATGTCTGGAAGCATATCTGGATACTTTACCATAAAAAACCAAAATCATTTAGCTATGGCCATGCAATTTCTTAATATTTTGTGGCTTGTAATATATTTTGGGTAGAGAAAAACTTTATATATTTACAACCATGGATGGAGAAAAGCAAAGGTTCATGTTTCTGACTATTTTTTATTCTATTCGTTGATTCTCATTTACTGTATGTACATATTATTTGTTCTCTGCTGCATAACAGCTTCCATTCATGTTCATTGTATTTTGTGCGTTCCCACATTCAAACAAACAGAATAGCTGGAGAAAACGAAGGAGTCTTAACTGCAACAGTGGAAGAGGAGATACAAAGGTACATGTTTGTACTGTTATTTCATGTTCTGTTGTTTTGTATTTCATTTATTATCTGTGTATGTGTTCACCTAGTTTATTCAATGTAGATATTGTGTACCTTCCTACATAATAACTTATCTTCATTACATGTCTTCCTACATACTAACTTCCTTCATGTCCATTGTATTTTTCCTGCATTGCTACATTTAAACAAACAGAGTAGTTGGAGAGGACAATGGACTCTTTGGCACAAATGTAGAAGAGGAGTTGCAGAGGTGCATACATGTACTCTTATTTCATATTCCAATATTTAGTATTTCATTTATTATCTGTTTATTTGTTCTAGGTGTTCTACTGCTTTGCACCTTTTTTACTGCATGTATATACTACGTATATTTCTGCTTATTCTCATGTGAATCGTATTCTCTTTGTTGCTACATTGAAATAAATAGAATTGTATTTCTTTCTTTTACATGTCTTTCTTCATACTAACTTGCCTTCATGTCCATTGTATATTCGGCGTTGCTACCTTGGAAGAAACAGATTGGTTGGATAGGAAGATGAATTCTTATATGAAACAACAGAGGGGTCTGTGGTATAATCTTCGAAAAGACATACCAACTATGCTAGTAAATAAAACATACAAAATGGGTGGGGGCATATAATATTGGACTAGAAAATGATGATTTGGCAACAATGGGCCTTTGTGCCCTCCCCATTTCTAATTTTTCCATTTTCCATTATACCTTATGCTTTCTGATTGCTCTTCTTAGTCGTCTTTCCGAAATGCCTTGGTGCGCGGGTTGGCAAACTCAGGGGTTCACATTTATGGTCATGCTTCTACCTTATTCCATACTTACCCACTTTGTCGATTGCAGGTGTCAAGATGGAAGGTTCAAGATTGTGCCTCTGGCTTCAGATGTTCCATGATATACGGATTTCCCATCATGCCCCACCATCAAGCCCTATTTATTGTTACACGTTTTTTCAGTCAAAAAATTTGAGGCATACAATTTGACCCTTGGGTCCTCATGTTTCCTGAGTATCCCTTGACACCCTATTTCGTATTCCATCTCCTTCGACCCGTCAAGTGACATTAAGAACAATTATGGACAATATATAATGCATATGCTTGTTTAGTCCTTCTGATGTTCATCTACACATTCTTGCATTATAAAAAGTTGGACTAGTGACATGGCCATGAGTAGTCAATCATCCCAAACATTAGCAAACCGACAAGGCCAAAGGTAAAGATGCATACATTATGTTCCTCGTATGTTTACCAAACAAATATCCTCGACTATTTATTCATCTATGGCATGTTGAATATGTTGATGTCATCTGCAACACATACTTTGTAGTTCACAAGAAGTATCAACAAGTGCAAGCGAGATGTCGAACATAGCGCAGGTTCCGCAAACTAAGAGGTCTGGTTGCAAAACTTTGGCTCCATAGTTCATCCAAGTTGTGTGTCTACTTGTACATTTATGCCAGGAAAAAAAGAAAACAAAAAAAAATGCACACTACCATTCACATTACTTTTCCTGTACAAAAATTGTCACCAGGTCTAAACTTGTAACACCCAAAATACTATCAATAGAGGGCTTGAACAATCACCAAATTGGACAAGTATTCATCGGGGACATAATGGTCATCTATAGAAACTACTTGGACAAGGAAAACAAAACTAGATCCATTATGTGTGCTGACATGACAGACAAGGAGGCCTTGATGACAGTCACATTGACTATTCCTACACAACTTGTCCAGAAACATGCAAAAAAGATATTGCCAGGTAATGGGATATCCATTACAAATTTTAATATATTGCCCAAAATAGTTTATGATTGTGGTGATTGTGATCGGATTATATCGCTCAATGAAACAAGTATTGTGGAAAAAATTCTCTCTATTTGTTCAGAATATCGTTTCGTCCCAGACACAACTATCAGCCAACTTGCACAGAGCAACGACATTTATCCAATCAGAACCATTGGCGCAACTATCAGACTCGCAAGAAAACTTGGCTTGCAACACATTCTCCATATAAAAGATAGAGAGTTAGACAGCGACAAGGCAATGGTATCGTTATCCATATCCAGTTTTGTCCTTTTATTTCGCATGTCCATGTATCTCGGTTAAGTTTCACAAATATTTCATTGTTCCATGTTGCAGTTGCAATTGTTCGATACCTATTCAAATTTGTTTTCGTCAATGGAACAACAATTACATAAAGGGCAATTTCCACTGATGCTCTTCAAAAATATTGCAAAGAAAAGAGATATTAAAGAAAGGATCTTTTGCACAACCCAAGCAACATTTGTAACAGAATTGCAAGCAGACATAGTACAGGATCTCAAGAAACTAACTAGCTCTACAACTGTTGTGTGTATACATCTACAGTTTCATCCTCACTTTTCTCATACAAATAGCCTTCACCAAATTTCTGCAGTTTTTTTTTTGGGGGGGGGNATATTGTTCAATATATTAACTGTTATGCTCACATTTCCAAGTTGAAGGTGTTTTGGTTGCAGCAAATGCGTACTCAACCCCCTTTGAGCATGTATATGTGAAATGCAACTCTCCTACTTCTGCTTCTGCTTTCATAAGTGATGATACGATTTATTGTCTCCGATGCAGTAAAAAATGTCCATACATATATAGACATTGCCTCAATGTTGCCATCCGAACCGTGGGTAGCACAACCGTGCATTGTACAATTCGACAACCTCTGTTACAAGATGTGCTTCCTGGGTTAGCATAATTTTCATATGAAGTATACCTATAGAAAAAGGCAAACAGTGTCTACATGTGCGCAAATTTCGGATACATAGAAAATTTACCTTAAATGAGGACAATGCGATATTGCATATCAGCTAGAAAAAAAATAAAATCATATCAAGCTTTGGCAAGAAACGAAAATATCTCATGTGTGTCTGTAATTTTTATTCAACACCCAGATGAATGTTCGTCGGACTCAAGTTCTTCGGAGTTTACATCTATAGATGTAAAATTCTCTTTCCATAGATTTTGTCTCTTCTTGTGCATTTGAAACAACAAGGAGAATCTAATTACAAATGAAATCGATGTTGTTATTTTTATCTTTTTTGCATCTTCCAGTAAGAATTTTGCATATTTGTTTCGGTGTGCAAATAAAAAAAAATGGTGGCTGGCTGTGACTTTGATGGAGGAGTCTACACATTTTTTGGGTGCCCAAGTTGGACAATTTTTTTCCAACTATATAGCCATGGAAGGATTTCTGCATTTTTTGGGGGTGCCCAAATAAAATAAAAATTGGTCTCCAACTATACATTTATGGTATGGTATCTGCATTTTCATGATGCCATAATTGAAAAAAAAAGGACTCAACATGGATTGAAACATGAGCTTGATATTTCCAGATATCTCTATAAAGATTGGGGAGTTTGGGCATTGGAATTCATATAGGCATGTGCAGTTGTTGGTGATGTACACACGCATAAGATTGTTCAGTCTAGAAATGGGAAGCATGAGAGAAAACCCCATAAAAAGTATCCAACTGTAAATAACTTGAGCCCATCCTTTGAATCGTCGAAATAGCTTGCTCCTCTGGGCAGAATCATCAGGAATTTCCAATAATATTGGAAATTTGGCATTGTTAAAACTGGTAGTGATAGACCATGGCACTATCAGAAAAAAATGTCCATAGTGATCTTGCTTAATGGTAAAATAGTAATCGACAACTTTCTTGTTCCCCATTTTGAGGTCTGTTTATAGCTAGCATACAGTGGCGAAGCTCCGCTGGTTTTGTGTTGTCTTGTATTTGGCAGACTTTTGTTCATGTCCCATGGCCCCGATTATTTTCTTGTGGGAACATATACCAGATGTAAGAGAAAACCAATGCCACGATGTGTTTTATATATATATCAAATTGTTTGATGAAAATGTCGATTCGTACTGCACTATGGAACCTTGTGGGATCTTTCTTGAGGCCTTATGTGTTCATGCGTTGCCTTCTGCCCCAACTTTCAATACATTTGATGTTTACTTGGTTCTTGGTTGTATGCTTCGTTCTGGAAAATTAATAATACATTCAGGATCTTCGCAGTTTTTCTATGATCTTAAAGACTATAGAGGACATGCTTTTCCTTTTAATATAAGCTCTATGACACAAATGTAGTATGTAGCTCGTTTTAGCACTTTTCCTTGGTCGATGAACTTAGCAAAATTAATGTCCTGGAATAATTTGAAATAACAAGAATATATATTATGCGAAGTCCAATGGAACTATCATCTCAACAAGAGGACATTAAAATTCAAATTCTTCGTTGTTATAGTTGCGGTGAAGCTGACAGTACAATAACTTTACTTAGACATCCCAAAATTGATTTTCTTGTAGCTTTTCAACGCTTCTCTTATACAAGCAAATCCTGGAAACTATAAGCATGGCTTGTTGTATCTATTCCTTGATTGAAGAACCTGCTCACATGTTTAATGCACTTTATAGTTACTGTTAAGACCATCAATGGGGATTTCTTACACCAATTCTCGCTTCCGAAAATTGCCATCCCCTTTCTTTTTTTCCCTCTACTTTCCCTTTCTGGTTACTTACTCATTTTTTGTAAAATGTCTAGGCGCGGAAGTTGGCAGATTCACGTGTTCAGATTTCCACTTACTTTTATATCACCAGCCTGACCAATCACTTCCCCATTTCATATTGAACAAACTTTTTGTATCGCAGGTTCCCGGATAGGCAGGTTCAACATTGTGTTTCCATTGTTCCGCCGCCTGCAAACACTACTTGGACTTCCGCGATCTACAAATTAACAAACAAATTCCCCTTTATCTCATTTTTAGCACTTTTCCTTGATCAATGAACTTAGCAAAATTAATCTCCTGGAATAATTTGAAATAAAAGAATATATACTTTGTGAAGTCCAATGGAACTGTCATATCAACAAGAGGACATTAAAATTCAAATTCCTCGTTGTTATACTTGCGATGAAGCTGACAGTACAATAACTTTACTTACACATCCCAAAATTTATTTTCTTGTAGCTTTTTGATGCTTCTCTTATACAAACAGATCCTGGAAACTATAAGCATGGCTCGATGTATCTATTCCTTGATTGAATAACATGTTCACATGTTTAATGCACTTCATAGTTACTGTTAAGACCATCAATGGGCTTACTTACACCAATTCCCGCTTCTGAAAATTTCCATCCAATTTATTTTTTCCCTATACTTTCCATTTCTGTTTACTTACTCGTTTTTCGGAAAATGTCTAGGTGCAGGAATTGGCGGATTCACGTCTTCAGATTTCCACTTACTTTTATATCACTGACCCAACCGACCGCTTCCCCGTTTCATATTGAAAAAACTTTTTTGATCGTGGGTTACCAGATAGGCGGGTTCAACATTGTGTGTCCATTGTTCCATCGCCTGCAAACAACACCCGGACTTCCGTGATCTACAAATTAGCAAACAAATTCCCCTTTATCTCATTTTTATCACTTTTCCTTGATCGATGAACTTAGCAAAATTAATCTCCTGGAATAATTTGAAATAAAAGAATATATACTATGTGAAGTCCAATGGAACTATCATATCAATGAGAGGACATTAAAATTCAAATTCGTTGTTGTTATACTTGCGGTGAAGCTAGCAGTACAATAACTTTACTTAAACATCCCAAAATTGATTTTCGTGTAGCTTTTTTATGCTTCTCTTATACAAACAGATCCTGGAAACTATAAGCATGGCTCGTTGTATCTATTCCTTGATTGAAGAACATGTTCAAATGTTTAATGCACTTCATAGTTATTGTTAAGACCATCAAAGGGGCTTTCTTACACCAATTCCCACTTCCGAAAATTGCCATCCCCTTTCTTTTTGCACTCTGCTTTCCCTTTCTGGTTACTTACTCGTTTTTTGGAAAATGTCTAGGTGCAGGAGTTGGCGGATTCACGTATTCAGATTTCCACTTAATTTTATATAACCAGCCCGACTGACCGCTTCCCCGTTTCATATTGAACAAACTTTTTGGATCACGGGTTCTCGGATAAGCGGGTTACCGAATAGGCGGGTTCAACACTGTGTTTCCATTGTTCTGTCGCCTGCAAACATCACCAGAACTTCCGTGATCTACAAATTAGCAAACAAATTCCCCTTTATCTCATTTGCTTTCTCTTTCTATTTACTTGGTCCTTTTTCCGAATGTCTCCTGCTTTTATATATAGCACCCGAAGTTCCGCAATATACAAATTGACCCTCGAAATCCATCATTGTCTCATGTTTTGTGTTACGCATTTTTCATTCAACAGTTGGGGTAGATACAATTTGACCATCGGGCCCTCATGTCTCATGAGTAGAGCTTGTGGCCATGTTTTTAAGCCCGTCAATATTTCATGTTCCGAGTATGTCTAATGCGTTTATGTCACGAGTCCGACCAACTGCTTGTCCATTTGATACTTGGCCACTATTACCATCGCTGGTTCCTGGCCAGGCTTTCTCAACATTGCGCTTCCATTGTTCCGCTACGTACAAACAACACCCGAAATTTTGTGATATACAAATTGATGGCCGAAATCTGTCATTGTGACATACAATTTGACCATCGGCTTCTCACGTCTCCTGGGTATATCTTGTGACCCTATTTTTGAAACCCGCCCGACCGCTTTCCATACTTGGGCATTTATTGGAATCTGTTTCGCAGGTTGGCGGGTGGACGAAATGTATAGTGCTTAGTCGCTCTTCACCATCCCCGCTACCTTTGTACTTATTTCTAGATATGCAATTATAAAGCTTTAATGCTAGTAGTTCATCGTGCAGGAACTGTTAAGATTTTCATTAATGTCCAGAAGGACAAAGAAGATTTGTCATTAATACGAATTAAACCAAGATTTGAGGAGAAGAGTGTTATCCTTTCCAAGTATTCATTTCAAACATGATGTAATCTCTTTCGTGTGTCGGTCGGTTGGCACCTTTACAAAATCTCTATTTCTTAATCTCTTTTCGTCGTCACCGCCACCTTCGCACTTTTTTCTAAATATGCAATTAGTAAGATTTAATGGTAGAAACTCATTACGCACGAACCCTGGAGATTGTCATTGATCAACAAAAGGATCGAGGAGATCTTCCATTGATACGCATTAAACCAAGATTTGTTGAGGGTTATAGTATCCCTCCCCAATTTTCATTTCAAACATCATCTGGAGAAAACGGAAATTCTCGTTAACTTATGGCAACAGTTCCATAGTAGTTCTATCCATATACAGTAAACACCTTCAGGCATGGTGGCCAGAGGTTCCAGTATTCCAGGGAATATTCTTACTACTCATCTCTCTTCGCCCAGGAGAAAAAAAGGAGATGGCCCCTTGGTGCACCGGGAGATATATTTCAAGCCAAAGAATTCCAAGGCAACCCGGCCTACTCAAACAACCTACCCACTTGCATTGATGGTTGGCGCAGAGATTGATGCGATGGATTTCGAACCAGAAGAAGATGATCTGATGGATGATGATACAACAATGGATGATGGAAATACAGAGATTGTTCCCACTCCTACGCCCAAATTGAAATCAATCATAACGAGTGGCACTTCCCACCTCATCGATGGCGGTCCTGACAAAACCAAAAGAAGGTGTTTCATAAAAGAAATCGACGTTGAACGCAATAGCCACTTTGCAGCTCGAAACTAGGAATTCCAGAGGTCCAAATTAGTCTGTTCTAGGTGGAAGTATTTCACTGTAAGGAAATGATCTGTTGATGCTCCCGGAGATATATTTCAATCCAAAAAAATATTGAATTGGGGGACCACTGCCCTGTTCTCTGGATATACAATTAACATCTTAGGGAATGAGGACCAGAACTCCCACTGGTGCAAGGCATATTCCTACTAGACATCTCCTTCTGCCCAGAATGGACTAATTTGGGCCTCTGGAATTGCACGTGCAACCTGTCTCCCTGAAGTTTTCAACTGTGAGGAGGTGATTTCTTGGTGTGTCATAACTTTCAGTTTCAGGCTATTTTGGTTGCCCTGCAACGTTTTACGTCTTCTTCCTCACGGGAAGCTTGTAAGAACTATCAATTTTACCACAGAATTTGTGTTCATCTGCTTCAAGCCAATGATTTATTCCACTATGGACCCACTTTCTTGTTTCTTTGTCGGCTCAGGTCTTTCACAAAATATTGAGATCGGGGAACCGAATATAGATCCACCAAGGAGAAGACTGCAAGGATTTCCTAAAAAAAGGCATGGCAATCAATTTTGTATGTATGTTGAAGAGTGTCTTGATGGCTCCTGCATGTTGTAGATCCTGTGCATGTGTCTATGGAAAATATGTTCAATGTTTTGGCCCAAAGAACTCGGTCCAATTTCTAAGGATAGATATACAATGCTCAATATTCTTTTTTTTTTAATGGATTTACTATTAAAAAAAATTCCTTGGAGTCTTGGTTGTTGCTTCTTTTCTGGATTTAACACCTCTTCTCATTAGCATGGTTCGATTGTCTCGTAGTTCTTCGATATTGTATTTGCTTAAGTAATTTGTTCTAAAATGGAGCATTTAACACTTATATAACAATGCATTGTGTCGATCCATCAGGGTTTTATGGAAACAAAAAATGAATTTCAGACAGTTTCAAACCAACGTTCAATTCTATTCGTAATGCAGATAGAACATAGCAACACCATATCACAATGTTGCAGCAAGATAGTCATTCTTGTTTCTATACATGCACTTATTAAGCTTTAATGCTAACAACCCATAATGCAAGAAGTTTAATACTTAAGCTAATATGTTATAGTCATGGAAGAATGTATCAAGAAGACACTTACTCCCACAAGTTGCAATAAAATATAATCTTCAACAAAGCATTTGCTCACAATTACTAGAAAATCATGGTTTTGCAACAATGGGGCTTGTTTGAAACCAATTCCCTCTTATGAAAATTTCCCTCAGCTTTTCTATTTTCCCACTCTTTTATCCCCTGTAGTTTCTCTTTCTGGTTACTTAGTCATTTTTTTCGGAAAATGTCTTGCTGCGCGGGTTGGCGGATTCACACGTTTTGACCGAGCGCTTCCCCTTTGTCTAAATTTCACTTTCCATTGTTTTATGACCTACAAACAACACTCCGGCTTCTGCGATATGCATTTACTTCTGGACTGCCACATCATCCCCTCTTCTATGTTACACATTTTGCACTGAAATGTTCTGATATATACAATTTGACAGTTGGGGCCTTACGTCTCCTCAGGAACCCGTCACCCTATTTTGAAGCCCGTCCGACCGCTTTCCACACTTTACCATTTCTTGACATCTCTTTCGCGGATCGTCAAGTTCGTGGGTTCAGGAAATTTCAAATTTCTAGTTGTTGTTTCCAGTGCTCGCTACCTTCAGATTTCTTTCCAAGTATATGCAATATGTATACAACTTCTCCAGCAACATACAGAAAAGATATTGCCAGGAAATGGAATATCTATTGTAGATTTGAATATATTGGACCTTCTTTTCCCTCTTCTATACTTGACCAAATTCTCGTTTCTTTTCCCCCTCTACTCTCTCTTTCTCGTTACTTAGTCGTTTTTTTGAAAATGTCTCAATGCGCACGTTGGCCGACTCACGAGTTCACATTTGCACTCGTTCTTTTATATCATGACTCCGACCAACCACTAGCCATTCAATGCCTATGCACTTTTCAGATCACGGATTCTCGGGCATGCGGGCTCCATATTTCACTTTCATTGTTTTGTGGCCCTCAAATAGTACCCAGACCTTCGCGATATACAAATTTACTTCCGCACTCCCACATCATACCCTCTTCTGTGATACACAGTTTTCACATGAAAGTTATGAGACCTGCAATTTGACCTTCGGCTCCTCATGTCTCCTGGGGAACTATTGTCACCCCGTTTTGAAGCCCCTGCGTCCGCTTTCCATATTTCGTCATTTCTTGGAATCTCTTTCGTGCCTCCAATTCCATACTTACCCGAATTTTTCGCTTGTGGATTCCCAGACAAGTGAAGTGCACTTCCAGTGTTCCTTGACCTGCAAACATCCCCCCGGCTTCCGCGATATACAAATTGCCTTCCGGATTCCTACATCATCCCCTCTTCCGTGTTACACAATATGCACTCAAAAGTTCCGATCAATACAATTTGACCGTCGGGGCCTCATGTCTCCTCAGGAACACTTGTCAGCCTATTTTGAAGCTCGTCCGACCGCTTTCCACAACCATTTCTTGTAATCTCTTTCACAGATCGTCGGGTTGGCGGGGTCAGACAATTTCCAATTCCTAGTCATTGTTTTATGTGCCCACCACCTTCGCACTTCTTTCCAAGTATATGCAATAAGTATATAACTTCTCCAAAAACATGCAGAAAAGATCTTGTCAGGAAATGGGATATCTATTACAGATGTGAATATATTATCCCTTCTTTTTTGTCTTCTATACTTAACCAAATTCTCGTTTCTCTTTTCCCTGTACTTTATCTTTCTCATCACTTAGTCATTTTTCTGAAAATGTCTAGCTGCGCGGTTTGGCGGACTTGTGGGTTCACATTTTCACTCGTGCTTTTATATCGCGACTCTAACCAACCGCTTCCCCATTCCATACCCAGCCACTTCTCCAACCGCAGATTCCCGGGTAGGCGGGCTCTAGATTGCACTTCTATTGTTATGTGACCTGCAAATAGTACCATGACTTTCGCGATATACAAATTTACAGCTGGACTCACACCATACCGTCTTCTGTATTACAGTCTACATATCATGCCCTCTTTTGTGGTACACATTTTGCACTGAAAACATCTGAGACATACAATTTGACCGGCGGGTCCTCACGTCTCATGTGGAACTATTGTCACCCCATTTTGAAGCTCGTCTGTACGCTTTCCATACTTCTCCATTTCTTCGAATTTCTTTTGCAGGTCGTCGGGTTGGTAGGTTCAAGAAATATCCAATTCCTAATCATTGTTTCATGTGCCCGCACCCTTTGCAATTAGCAATTAGCAATTATATATAAGATCTTATTTCTAAGTATGCAATTAGCAAGCGTTAATGCTAAACTAGGATTTAAGGAGATCTCCCATTAATATGCATAAAACCAAAAATTTTGCATGGTTATATTATCCCTTCCGAGTGTTAACCTCAAACATCATGGAATGTCATTTGTGCGTCTTTGGGTTGGTTCGTTCACAAAATATTCAATCCTCAATTTCAAAAACGAGTTTGATTGACTGTTTCCATATTCCATAATTAGCCACTTTCCCTGAATTCCGCAAATATACAAATTGGCCACTGAACTTCCCCATCATGTACTCTTCCGTTTTACATGTTTTGCAGTCAAAAATTCTAATACATAAAATTTGACCGTCGGACACTCACCTCTCTTGAGTATCCTCCGTAACCCTATTTTGAATCCCATCCGACCGCTTTTCAGACATTGCCATTCATTCCTTTCTCTTCCCCATCTCCGTGACCTTCGCACTTGTCTATAGTAAAAAAATGTTTAGATATATATATATATATCTTGTTTCTAAATATGCAATTAGTGACATTTAATTCTAACAACTCATCGTGCAAGAACCGTATAGATTGTCATTGATGAGCGAAAGGCTCAAGGATATATCCTATTAATATGCATTAAACAAATATTTGTGGAGGGTTATATTATCCCTTCCGAGTGTTGATTTCAAAATCATGAAATGTCATTCGCACGTTGTCGGGTTGGCACGTTCACGAAACCTCCAATCCTTAATTTCTCTTCATCATACCTGTCACCTTCACACTTCTAAATATGCTATAAGTAAGCTTTACTACCAACAACTCATCATGCAGCACCCATGGAGATTGTGATTAATGAACGAAAGGCTCGAGGAGATTTCCCATTCATAAGCATTGAACCAACATTTGGGGAGAGTTATATTATCGCCTCCAAATGTTCATTTCAACCATCGAATGGAGCAAACGAACATTCTCATAAACCTATGGCATCAGCTCGAAATAAGTTCTGTGGAGATACAGTGAACATCTTCAGGCGCAAGGACCAAAAATTCTAGTGGTCCAGGGCATATTCTTATTACTCATCCCCTGCCGCTGAGAATGAAGCAATTTGGACCTATGGGATTTCTCGTGCAGGTTGTGTCCCTAAAGTTTTTTACTATAAGGAGCTGGTCTCTTGGTGCGTCGATAAATTTATTTTAGACCAAAGAATTATTCCACTACGGGACTACTCTTCTATATCTTTGTCACCTCAGGTCTTCCGCCAAATGTTAAGATTATCGGAGCCAACATTAACGTTCAAAGGAGAAGATTCCAAGTTGTTCCTAAGAAAGCATAATAACGGGTTGGACCTCTTGCTCGAGTTCTTGGAAGACCCGATGGTAGTTCCTGAAGATATCACAAGCTTGCAGGTTAGTTCATTTAGAATTCCATTTTGGGAAATTGCCTGGTTGTTTACAAGAATAACGGGACAGGAGTCCACAACAACTATTTCTCATATGGCTCTTTATATTTTTTATTTCACAGTCAAGGAACAAGCCATTTTTTATTGGCAAGCTAATTTCCCATGAAATTTGTTCCCAATTGTCAAGCTTCAAAAAGGAGAAGAAATTTTCATGTCATCCTACTTAGTTTTTGCGATAGCACATTGCTGTCAGTTTCCAAAACTGTTTTTGTCCAAGAAGGTCAACTGGGAATTTGACCCAGTAACGTTCTGATACCAGGCCTTGTGGAAGCACAAGGCCTCTCACTTTTTTTATGAGGTTTTTAATGGCTTTGTGTCTGTTTTCAAATTTTTGTTGTTAGGAGAAGATGCTCCCCGCATATCTGACCAGGCAACTAGGTTTTTGGACAGGAAGGGGGAACTTGAACATCTAGATAATTACACTGTAATAAGGATTTTTGGCTCTAGGTAAAAACATGATCTCCTTCCATGTCACTTTACAGACAGAATGTTTATTATAGAAGTAGCAAGGCAATAAAACTATTGGTTGCATCTATTCCAAGAGAAGAGAAAAAAATAGTTAATTCCTCTGCCTTGGAAAGTCGGGCACTTAGTGTTGAGGAACGTCAAAAAAATTGATGAATTTGCAGCCCATTTTAGCAACTTGAACCTAATATATGCTGAAATCCTAAGAGGGTTCTACCCCAATAAAAAAAAATTACAACATTTACAAACACTTGGCTTCGACAATTCTTTTTTCAAAAAACACCTAACCAAAAATAGAGACATTCACGACAACGCTCTTGCTTCTAATGCCGATGACCTAGACACATTGCAAAGCACCACTGAATTGTACAAGAAACAAGGAAAAGACTCGGATGAGAAGAGTGTTCAATCGGCGAATAGCACTCCCAAAAGTACAACATCCTGGAGCATCGCTCCAACGGCCCACCACAACAAAAAAGAAACTCAGAGTTCTTCAAATGGAGGAGACGATAATGACCCTCCTAACCCTAAAATTGATAGTTCTCATAAGCTTCCAGTGGACAAGAAGAGAAAAAAAATTGTGGGACAGGCGGAAGATCCTGAAATTCAGAGTGAGAACATGGAACTTGAGCCTGATCTGGATAGTGTATTTTGCTACCTTGATCATCCCAGAGACACAATCCAACATAGTCATTCAATGGACATATCTGATACCGAAAAATTTGATGAAGATGAATCCTTTGTGTTCCAGAGCACTATTTTTGATAGCCAATCCAAAAAATTAATTAATGCAAAAAAAGATGTAAAAAATAAGAAAGGAAAATCTCGTTCAGAGGTTAACCTTGTGAAGATGTGGTTGTCCCAAATCTGTCAACTTCACATAGCGACCGCAGATGATCTTGATGATTCCATTGGAGGCATTAAGGCCGAGAATGCCAAACTGAAGGATCGGGTCAAGGAATTGGATGAAGCTTTGATTCCTATACCACTGCTTGTCAATCCTTTGGCAATAGTCATGCCTGCCACCCCTGCAGCGAAGTTAAAAGGATCCTCCAGCCTCCTCGCATCGTGTAGAGGATATGTGGAGAATAATATCAAGAAAATAATGAAACTTATTACTGAGGCGTGGGAAACATCACAAACCATGACTTCACTTGGAACAAGGGCACATAATTTGCTCAAACATTTGCAGGCGGAGTTAAAAGATGAAGAACATTTATATTTAGACACGGTCCTTCCTTTTGGCACCATTGACAACAAATTGACAAAAACGAGAAGAAGACAACAAGATCTCCCATCCAAAAACTGGATCGGTCAATTAAATGCATGTTGGAAAGAAAAAGTGAAGAACCTGCATCTCATTGTCCAGTCATGTGAACAAGCCATATCAAAGAAAGAAAAATTATTCACAAAACTGACCAGAATAAACTTAGCTGGAAGGACCAACGACTTCCAAGACCCCAACTTAATCGTCAACTCCTTGCCCTTAACTAAGAAAGCCTTCGATAAATAGGTTGATATTTTTAAGGCGTTGTTTTTAGAAAAGTTTTACAGCATCGTTGAATATGGTTAAGATGACGTCGACAACTGGCTAGTCGACTATTCAGTATAGAATGAGGAAATTGATCAGGCTCTACGTAATATTTCTATCGACTTCAAGGAATTAGAAAAGTAACTTTTCAACATAAAAATCCAGAATGAGATCAACGTTGCCCCAATGAGAAGCTACATTGAAGAATGTCTCGAAAGGGAATTGAAGCAGGTCACCGGCGAAAGGCAACAGGCAGTTGCCACAATTCCAGTAGTCGTTGATGACATCAATGAAAAGGCATCAACAAACAAATAGAAAAGGGGGTCATATGTACCATCACTGTAAGTCTATACTGATCACATCATGCTTTGTTTATCAACCTAGTTATTCCACTTTTTTAAATAGAAATGTCTAGCAAAGACTGATACCTTTCAATTTATTCTTTTCAGGTATTACACTCTATCGTCACCCACTTCTTCTTTCTACAGTCCTATTTCTTGTACATATTTATCTTATGGTTCGTGGGAGCCCCAATCCCAGTCTATATGACAAACGCATTTAAATTTCCAGGAATATGTAACAGACAATATTAGTTTTTGATATATTTCAAATAAAACTATTTTTTATCTCCTTTTATATTTATGTTCTCATAAATTTTTATCTCCCACTATGCTTATGGTCTGCGGGAGCCCCAATCCCAGTCTATATGACAAATGCATTTAAATTTCCAGGAATATGTAACTTTTTTTATATATTTCAAATTAAATTGTTTTTTATCTGCTTTTATACTTATGTCGTCATAAATTTTTATCTTCCACTATGCTGAATGTTAAGAAATTGTATTTTCTTAATTTGAATATAACTTTTTTTTGTCCTGCCACATATAGAGACAAAATAGACAGAATTTTTCAACATAGCAAAATAGATTATATACTTTCAAAAAATAAATGGGACTCTAGAGGCCACGTGTCATTTATTGCATAGATACCACCTTTGTTTCATGTTGCTTTCCACATCTCTGTTGTATTTTCCATTTGCCTCCGCTACTTTTTCCTATCTATGTGCATTTATTCCCAATTCAACCCGGCAGGGACTACGCTGCCACGCAACACTTGTTAAATATGTTTTGTTTCAAGTTACATAAGTAACTATGTATCGTTTCAAGTTATACTTACCTAACAAAATCAGTATATGAGGAAAACAAAAATAGTATATTAGAAAGTTCATTTTTAAGTGGTAATGTTACAATTTACAAAAAAAATTAATAAAAAAATAAATTTAATATTGATATATTAAATTTAATATATAAATATAATTATAAAATATATATATATAATAATTTTTTAAATAACAATTAATTTAAAACAACTTGAAGCCATAGGGCATCTTGAGGTAGTGGTCGAACTTGTGGTTGCACCAAAAATATTATATTAAATGATATTGTGATCGTGCACACATAAGTGGATCAAAACCCACCCCCATGTCCTTCAATTCTGAAAGTCCCTAAGGTATAGAGCAATATGTGAGGGAGTGCCTTGTTAAGGAACTCTGTAAGTGAAAGTCACCAGTTTGAAACCCCTGGGGACACCTCAAATCCAGCCATGTTAAGGGTTGGTGTGGTCCAGGCGGGGTGCGATCCTCGGGTGACTTTGACGGCTTAGATGCCCCTGGGTTGTGGCATTTCAGCCAGATGAAGTCCCTCACCAGTCACAAGGTTCAGGATTACCAAACAAAAAAAATAAAATTAAAACTTCCAAAAAAATGAGTTAAATAAATTAAAACTTTTATTTAAAAATTTAATTGATAATCATATTACATGGTTTTTTTTTATCTAGAGTTTTGTTAAAAACTTTCTAAGAACATTTAGAGACAAATATTTTTCCAAATTCTATTATTTATATCTTTTAATTATAAGTTTAACTTGTCTCCGAGGTGTAGGATATTTGTTGGCGGAGTGTGTTTTTTAGGCACTATGTGATGTTAAGTGACCGGTTCGAAACCTGTGGGGACAAAAAATCCATCCATTTGAGTCTAAAAATTTACAATAATAATAATAATAAAAAGTTAAAAAAAAAACATTATTTTAAAAATATTTAAATAAACTACATTTATAGATAAATCCACTTAAGCCTCATTCACTTCATCAAAATGATTAAAGATATATTTTAGTACCACAATTTAATAATATGTATATCGTGTTCTATTAACATGATAGAAAAGTCATATTATAAATGGGGCATTTCACCACATATAGATTCAAGATTCAAGAAAAATGATGTATTTCACCATAAAAGAATTACAAGATTTTATGACGACAACTTTAATTATGTTGAAATAATGTAACTGCAAAGTGTATTCTTATTATTATTGATATATTATTCATAGGATCAATCCCCATTGTGGATTAATCATGTCGGTTATTGTAATAGGACCAAATCCCCTTTTGCAGATTGGTCAAAAGACAATTGTAATAGGCAGAATAAGAAGTCGGCCCTAGCAGATATTAAAGAGGCCCAGAAATATAATAAAGGTGGGTTTACCCACCCAGTTTGAGAAGTCGGCCCTGCCAGTGAAGAGACACTTCACACATGCCAGACTTGTATAAATAAAGAGGCCATCGCCTCACTTATACACACAACACACTTGATCATTCTGAGATACAAGTTTTGGATTTCCAGTTGGAGAAGAGAGAGAGAGAGTGGCGCATCTTTTGGAGAGGACTTTTTGTTTCAGCTAGAGTTATCTCTTGGCATTGTATTGGCAATCTATAATAAGGAAGTTTTGTTGGGTTTTCTTCCCCTAGAGTGTTTCCCAGGATAAATGTTATGTCTCTTGTGATTGTGTATTTCTCAGTGATCTTGTCTTATATTGTTGTTATCTATTGAAATGCAAAGAACTATAATAATGGCATAAACATTAACATGGTATCAGAGCCAAGCTGAAGGAAGCATCTTTCGCAAGAGAAAAACGCCACTGTTGCCATACATGCAAATTAGGGTTTTTCAATGGTGAATCTTTTCAGCCCTAAGACCATCTAGAAAAGTGTGCCCTTCCCTCGAGATCAATTTGGCATCATTAGCACACCTTTTCAGTGGTTGAATCTCCCAGAAAGTGAAACCCTAGTTTCACAAAAGTACTAGAAAACCAGAAAACCAAAGAACTAGAAGTACCAGAGTACCAGAGGTACCAGAAAACCAGAAGCACCAGTCCAGAAATCCACAAATCAAGTTTGGAAGGATAAAAGTTGGATTTTCTCAGATCCAAGCACACCAGGCTACTTGCCTCAGCAAAGCACATCTCCTGGTAAATTCAAAATTTGACTTTGAGCATTTTCATTTTTCGGTTATTTTCCTAGCTCCAGGTAAAAGATGTCTGCAAGCACGAAGCTTCCTAACAAACTGGAAGGCATAGACAAATTTCGTGCCTAGAAGTATAGGATTAGCCTGATCCTTTCAGAGAATGACCTAGCAAGATTCATCAAAGCAGAAGTGCTAGAACCCGAAGATGTTGTAGAGAAAAAAAAGCATCAAAAGGACTCAATCAGGGCCCAAAGAATCATTGCAGACTCAATCAAAGACCACCTGATTCCTTATGTGTCATCCAAGAACACTCCGAAAGAGATTTTTTATTCTCTAAGCAAAATATGCGAAGGAAAGAACATCAACCGAAAGATGAATCTAAGATCTCAATTGAAGAATACGAGGATGCAGAAAGGAGAAACGATCCAAGAATATTTCTCCAGAATCTTGGAGTTTAAAGAACAGTTAAAAGCGATTGGAGACACCATAGACTAAGACAAACTCATAATGATGGCCCTAAATGGTCTCACAAGACCTTGGGATGCATTCATCCAAACGATATGTGCCAGATCAGAGAAGTTGCAGTTTGATAGTCTATGGGAAGAATGCATCCAAGAAGAAACAAGGGTAGCTAACCGTGAAGCGCTACTAGAAAGAGATGATGATCAAGCCCTAGCTACTCACACCAAAAGAGGAAGGAAGAAACCCTACTTCCAAAAGGAGACTCATAAAGAGCCTCAACCACCAAACAGATTCAATAATAAAGAATCTCATCCAAGGAGATTTCAGAAGAAAGGACAACAAAGGGAAAGAGACTACTCATCTGTACAATGCTATCATTGTGACAAGATGGGACACATTGTGAAATTCTGTCCAGCCAGACGAGAAGAATACAAGAGAAAACAAAAGAGGCATCATGCCCATGCAGTTGAAGATGAATAACCACCTCCAAAGATGATAAGAGAACAAATTAACGACCATGTCTTGTAGAAACAATCATCATTGGAAGTGAAGAAAATGGCTTGTATAGACTAAAGGGTCACTCAGAAACTGCCATGGCCCACGCCATTGAAAACTCATGTGAACTTTGGCATAGAAGACTAGATCACATCAACTACAAGGTGCTACCCTACATATGTAAATCGGTCACAGGTTTTCCAGAACTCAAGGTTGACCATGAAGGCATATGCAATGGATGTGCACAAGGGAAGAACATCAAGAACCCCTTTCCGAAGAGAGACAACAAAGAAAAAGGAGTCCTAGAACTCATTCACTCAGATGTGTGTGGTCCAATTCCATCAGCCTCCATTAGTGGGTATGTATACTATGTATCATTCATTGATGATTATTCTCGTAAGACCTGGATGTATCCCTTAAAATCTAAAGATGAAGTGTTCAACCAGTTCAAGGAATTCAAAGCCTTGATTGAGAATCTTTCAGAAAGAAAGATTAAGATACTCAGGTCAGATAATGAAGGAGAATACACCTCAAAATAGTTCATGAACTTTTGCAAAGATGTTGGGATCAAGAGGGAACTCACTACTCCCTATAATCCTCAACAGAATTGTGTAGCTGAAAGGAAGAACAGAACAATAATGGAAGTTGTGAAGACTATGATCCATGATCAAGATATTCCTATGTGCTTATGGGCAGAAGCAGCAATGACAGTTGTTTATGTGCAAAACCAATTATCCCATAGTGCACTTGGGTTCAAGACCCCTGAAGAGATGTTCACCAAAAATAAGTCAGAGGTAAGCCATCTCAAAATATTTGGTTGTCCAGTGTTTATTCATATACCGAAAGAGAAGAAAAACAAGCTAGAACCCTCAGGAAAGAAGGGAATATTCGTGGGATACTGTGAGGTCTCCAAGGCCTTCAGAATCTACATACCAGTTCACCACCACATTGATATCAGCAGGGATGTGACCTTTGATGAAGATGCAACGCTCAAGAAGTCAAGAAGATGGCAATTTGAAGAAGTATATGAAGAGGAACCCGTAATCCCCAGAACTACTGTGAGGGAGGTTCCCAGAGCCATTGAACCAATGAGGGAAGTCGTAACTTCCCCTGATGAAGAGATTCTAGAAAACCATGATGTAGTAGAAGCTCAAGAACCTCCTCAGATGACAATCCTCCATAAAAGAAAGCCAGCTTGGGCTAGAGAGCTTATTCAAGATGGAGAGAATTACGGTGTTCCAGAAGGAACCTCAAGACAAGTGAAAAGACCAAATCCATTCTCCAGTTACACAGCTTTGATGTGTGATCTCCTAGAAGAGGAGCCTACCTGTGTTGAAGAAGCCAGCCAGAAGAAAGAATGGGTTGATGCCATGACAGAGGAATACCAAACCATAATAAAGAATGATGTATGGGAAATAGTTCCCAGACTGAAGAGTAAAGACGTGGTATCCTCCAAATGGATCTTCAAAATAAAACATGCTACTGATGGAAGTATTGAGAAGTATAAAGAAAGATTTTTCGCTCGTGGATTTTCCCAGAAAAAAGGCATTGACTATGAAGAGACATTTGCTCCTGTGGCTAGATACACTTTGATCAGAACCATCATAGCCCTTGCAGCTAAGATGAAGTGGAAGTTACACCAGATGGACGTAAAGACAGCCTTCCTAAATGGTGTCATTGAAGAGGAAGTGTATATAGAGAAACCTCAAGGATTTGAAGTTGAAGACAGGAAATCTCATGTCTGCAAATTGAAGAAAGCCTTATACGGATTGAAGCAAGCTCCCAGAGCTTGGTATGGCCATATAGACAATTTCCTGACAAGTTTGGGCTTTACCAAGAGTAAAGTAGATTCTAACCTGTACTTCAAGGTTATGAACGATGAGCCAGTGATACTATTTCTATATGTGGATGACTTATTCTTAATTGGAGAAGAAAAGCTCATCACCAAATGTAAGAAGAGACTTGCTTCCGAATTTGAAATGAAAGACCTTGGCCTAATGCATTATTTCTTAGGTCTTGAGGTATGGCAGAGTCCAGAGAGGATCTTCCTTAACCAAGGGAAGTATGCAGTCGAAATCCTAAAGAGATTCAACATGTTGGATTGCAAGCCCATGAATACACCCATGGAAGTGAAGCTGAAGTTGTTGGTTGATACTTCATCAGAATTGATTGATACCACACTGTACAGACAGATTATTGGATCGTTGATGTACCTGATGAACATCAGACTATACATTTGTTTTTCCATGAACACCTTGAGCCAGTTTCTGGTAGAACCCAGGCATGTTCACCTAGTGGTT
>SNQJ01S0162109.1:21511-38081 GCA_010110895.2 Picea sitchensis
TCGAGATTTTAATGCAACTCTAATTATCACAATGAATCATTGTCGGATCTAAATGAGAACAAAACAAACCAACCAAGATCTTTCTCATCCAAATAGCCTCACATGCAGCTTGACTCACTGCCATGTATTTCACTTCCACTGAAATGAGTGTCGTGGATCTTTGTTTCTTGCTGTACCAAGAAACAGTTGTAGATCTGATACTTAATATCCCCCCTGATGTGATTTTTTTGTCCGTTGGGCTGTCCGCCCAATCTGCATCCATGAAGCCATGCAACTTCACCTCATCCATCTGTCTGTACCATAATCCATACTCAGATGTGCCCCTCAGGTATCTCAGGACATGCTTACCCACCTTCCAAAAGAGCTTGGTAGGCTTAACCATCGTTTGACTCATATGGTTAACCGCACAGCAAATGTTCGGTCTCGTGTTCACTAGATACATTAGCAAACCCACTAATTGTCGATAGACATTAGCATCCACTACCTCTCCAAAATTAGCATCCTCTTTCTTCCAGTTTCCTGGAAGAGGAGTATCCATGGGTTTGCATCCCTCCATGTGAAACTTACCCAGTATCCCCCTTGCATACTTGCCTTGAGACACAAAAATTTCACCATCTCGATGCCATATTTCCAATCCAAGGAAATAATGAAGGAGGCTCATATCCTTCATCTCGAACTCCTTTGCAAGGTCCTCCTTGCATGAGTGTATCAACTTCTCATCACCAGTCAGTATTAAATCATCAACATAAAGAACAATGATTAAAAGACTAACCTCCACCACAATTTGGTATAGGTTTGCATCCGCTTCATTTTTGGTGAAGCCCAGTCCGGTGAAATAATTGTCTATCCAAGTGTACCAAGCATGGTGTACTTGCTTCAGCCCATACATCACTCTTTTGAGTCACACACATGAAACTCACTATTGATGATCTCAAATCCTTCAGGTTTCTCTATGTACACCTCTTCCTCAATGATCCCATTGAGAAACACAATTTTTACATCCATCTGATGCATGCACCAGCCCATCTGTGCTGAGAGTGCAAAGATGGATCTTATGGAAGAATACAGTGCTACAGGTGAAAATGTTTCTTCATAATCTATCCCCTCAATCTGTGACAAGCCTCGGGCCACAAATATGGCCTTGTATTTCTCCACACTCCCATCAGCAGCTTGCTTTACCTTATAGATCCATCTTGAACCTACCACTAATTTGTCGACCGGTCTTGGGACAATTTCCCATGCACTATTTTTGACAATGAAGTCATACACCTCCACCATTGCATCAACCCAAGTGGGATCTTGTACTTCTTCTTGAAAGGAAGATGGTTCAGTCACAATACATTTTCTCATGAGAGCCATGTATCCAGTGAATCGATCAGGAGATTGTCTATGTCTGCGCTGTGAAGTAGGGGCTCCTACATTCTATGCAGCATCTAGTCTCAATCTATTAGCTTCCGTGGTGCGCTTTCTGCCATTTCTGATGGATGGCTCTGCATGAGTGGCTTCCTCCACTCCATGAACTTCCTCATGTGGCTGATCCACATCTTGAGACTCACCTTTGGGAACCGGCAGTTCCTCCTCTGCATGCAAGTCTAGCTCCTCTCAAGCGACGACCGCATGGCTTTCCCCTCATCAAATTTTATATCCCGTCGCATAACAGTCATCTTACTGTTATGAAAATACACATGATAATTATGGGGTGTTTCTGTGTACCCCAAAAATATCCCAACTTCAACAGTCGGATCCAGCTTCTTCCTAGTGTTCTTGGTCACATGCACATAAACAGATGAGCCAAAAATCTTAAAATGAGAAACATCAGGTTTCTTACTAGTGAAATATTCTTCAGGTGTACTCATGCCAAGTACTCTATGAGGACAGCGGTTTTGCACATAAACCGTAGTGTTGCATGCTTCCGCACACAAATGCATTGGTAGGCCCTGATCATGCAACATCACTCGTGTTGCACCCATGATCATTCTGTTCTTCCTCTCCACAACCCCATTTTGTTGTGGGTTATGAGGCGCTATGAGTTCTATTTGAATTCCTTCTTTGCTGCAGAAGTCTTTGAATTCATTAGAGATGTATTCTCCACCAGTATCGCTCTTCAGAGCCTTCACTTTCTTCCCTGACTCTTTCTCCACCAATGCTTTAAACTCACAGACCTTTGAGAATGTTTGATCCTTCTTCTGCATGAAGAAGATCCAGCATTTACGAGAAAAGTCATCAACAAAAATAACATAATACTTATGTTTTGTTGTTGAAGCAACTGAGAATGGTCCACACATGTCTGTTTGAATTCTCTCTAGGATCACCAAAGCACGGTTCTCCTTTTCATGAAAGGTGGACTTTACATACTTCCCCATGGTGCAACCCTTGCACTGATCTAAATGAGCAAGTGTTCCCATTGGAAGTCTAGTAGATATTTGTTGCATGATTTTCAAGGCTCCATGATGAAGATGTCTCAATCGCCTATGCCATAATTCACCCGCATCCCGGCTCACAACCTTTTTTGCCTTGCCCATCATGGCAGTGCAGCCATCTACCTCCAGCTTGTAGATATTCTTAACTCAAATCCTTATCTTCTTGACTTGACCCGTTGTTTTATGTCGCAGGAAAGCTTTTCCATCGTTGAAAACAACATCATAGCCTCTGTCCTCCAACATTGCGACTGAGACCAAGTTTTTCTTCAAACCTAGAACATGCATAACATCTTTCAATTGAAATGGTTTACCGAATCCCTCTGAAAGGTAATGGTACCAATGCCATTCGCACTATATTGTCCATCGTCACCCATCTCTACATACATTTTGATATCTTTCTCCTCCAAGTCACTGAAAAGCTCCTTATCTCTCGTCATGTGGAAGGAACCGCCACTATCCAAATACCACACCGATCCCAATGCACTTGACACCATGCATGTGATCAAGGAGAAGTCAAGTTCAAATTGTGAGGCAAGGGCCTCACCAACTTCAGCTCCAGCATCCTTCTTGTTCTTCTTCTTCTGTGGATAGTTAGTTATGAGATGCCCATGTTCATGACAGTGAAAACACTTCACTTTGGACAAATCTAGCTTCTTTCCTTTAGACTCGGATTTTGAATGGAATTTATTCCTCTTCTCTTTCCTTGCTTTGGAATCCAAATCACAATCCTCTTCATCATCATTCTTTGATGAAGAGCCATCTCTGGTGTTCCGCCTGAACTCCTCATGCACCAAATCCAACCATAGTCATTCCCAATCTGGAAATTTTTCCCTTCCATTGACAGAGTCTTGATAATTGTGCTAGTTCTTGGGAATTCCTAGGAGAGCCAAGCTCACCAAATCATCATTAGCGACTGTTATTACCACACTCCCCAACTCATCTCGACATTGGACAAACTTCATGAGATATTTTGGAATGGAGTCGCCCTTCTCCATATTGATCTTCCTGAGTTTATCTTTGAGAGCCAATTTCCTATGGTTGTTGTTGTTTTGAAATAGATCCTTCAAAGTCTTCCACATTGCATATGGTGTGGCTTTCCCATGGAGGTTTGAGACAATGTGGTCTCGTACTCCCTCCAATGCGATCCTTCTCGCCTTTGCCACTTTTTTTTGCCATGCATCAAGCTTTGCAACATCTGGCTTAGAAACATCTTTGTCAATGAAATCCTTCAAGCCATTGTCTTCGAGTACTACCTCCATCATGTCCTTCCAAGCATTGTAGTTCGAGCTTCCCTTGAGTGCATACTCTAATCTCAAGCCATTGAAATCCATTTCGATCTTGAATCAGTTGTAGCACCAAGAAAGTCTTTCTACAAATTCGAATTCTATCCAGTCACAAACTCCTCTTCTGCAATATTCTACGCTCTGACACCACGTAGAAATTTTAATACAAATTATGTATTTCCTGGATTCCCCTGATATAAAAATTATATGCCACTGTTAAATACAAAATCGCTTCTACAAATATTCTTGCAGAATTTAAAACATGATCACCAATTGCAATATCAAGAAGAAAGATCAATCACACATAACACGGGTGTTTTTACCGGGAAAGAATAAAGCTAAAAACCCCACTATCATATATTATGTATATATGATGGATCATGAAACAATATCATACAAAACTCTAATCCAAGAGCTCTCAGTACAATATACAATCGTCTCACACTGTCATACAAAAATTGGCAAATTCATGTGCCAATTTACTGCTTCCAGACAGCCTGCTTCCTCTGTGCAATCCCTGCTGATGGAAATCCCTGCAATGAATGAAGTCCTCTTGCCTATGTTGCACATTCATCATGGGAACATCCAATGTGTGTGTGGTTGCATGAGTGCACCCACTAAAGTCACAATTAATAGTCAAACTGTCCATTTCACCTGTTATCTCAACTAGGTCTCCACTGGATCTGGCATGCATGTAGTTAACAGTGGTAAATCTTCAGTTGCATGTGAGACCACTGACTGTGAATTAATTAATAATTAATTCACTGATCTCTCACTAGTGTAAGTTTAGTTACAACTAGTACAACTGAGCTTAACTTACTTAACTGAGTTAAACTACTTTACAACTCACATAACTACACATCCAATTCTGTTACAACTTTGAATCACTCAGTTACAACTAATTCGACTTGCATGTCCCACCAACCAACCTTTGAACTCGAATTTTCTATAGCTAACTGATTTTCCACTTTAGTTAACTATTTCCAAGTGCTCATTGAGAATAGATTAATATTTATTGTCCAACTATTATTAAGGGATAATAATAGTCGACATGCATCTATAAATAGACTTCCACCTAAAAATAGCATGAGGCTCCATCCTAGTGTAGGTGCATAATTTTCACTAGGATCTTCTTATTGAATCTCAACATTTGGTGATGGATTGTTTAACATCGATGGAGAACTCTGGATTCACCAAAGGAAGGTGTTTGTGGTAGAATTTAAGTCTGTGTCTAGTCTCACTTAAATGTTGAAGTCAGTACAAGACTCCTTGGGCCAAAATCTCATCCCTATTCTGGATAACACCACATCCAAGGGAAGCACGATCGATCTTCAAGACATACTCTTTCATTTCACATTTGACAACATCTACGAAATTGTGCTTGGAGTGGAAGTGGGGTGTTTAAGTTCATCTCTCCCGACCATTCCTTTTGTCAAAGAATTCGCCGATGTTATTGAAGCATCCTATAGTCAATTTATAACACCTATATTTTTTAGAAAGATCATGAGATGTTTTGGTTTGGGGATCAATGTGAAACTTCAGTCTGCTCTGAAGACCATCGACCAGTTTATCATGGAGAACGTTTCGTCTAGAAGGGAGGAATTTTGTATGGAAAAAAATAGGATGTCGGATAGCCGTGCAGATTTATTATCTATTTTATGAAATCTCCAAACAAAAATGGAGTCTTGTATTCTGACACGTTCTTAAGAGGCATTTGTCTGAGATTGATTCTTGTTGGGAGCGACACAACGTCCGTGGCACTTTCCTGGTTATTTTGGCTACTTCTTCAACATTCCGGTGTGGAAGAAAATATTTTGAAAGAGATCCACCGCATTTTAAAGAACATAAAAGCTAATGTCAAACCTAGTGATCCACTTTGTTTCAGCAGGCAGGAGCTAAAAGAAATGCATTATTTGCATGCATGTCTATCCAAGACAATGAGACTTTACCCACCTTTTCCATTGGGCAGAAAGGAGGCGATAGAGGACGAGGTATTGCCTGATGGGACGTCTATGAAGAAAGGGACTACTATTATTTACGTTACTTACACCATGGGACGCATGGAAAGCATCTGGGGCAGAGACTGCATGGAATTCAAGCCAAAGAGATGGCTTAATGATGAGGGCATTTTTGTGAACCAATCTGTTTACAAATATCATGTTTTCCATGGAGGCCCTCGTCTGTGTTTGGGGAGAGATTTTGCATATTTGCAGATGAAGCACATAGCAGCATCCATGTTATATCGTTACAAAGTGAGGTTGGTTAATGAAGGTGAACAAGTGAAATATAAAGTAGGTGAACTGACTCTCTTTATGAAGAACGGGTTGAGGGTGAAGTTACAACCACGGATAACTGGGTAATCCAAGTTCATATGATGTATTACAACATCTATAGATATATTTGTATGATTAGAGTAATCTATTGTTGCTCTGTGTGTTCTACTGTTTCTCTCTGTGTTCTGAATGTTCTCAATAACCCATTTATTACATGATTGGATTTAGTTTTATTAAGTACTTTAATAATGTAATGGGTAAATAACTCATTTATTACATGATGGGATTTACTTAATATAATGTAAAGCGTAAACAGCCCATTTATTACATGATGGGATTTAGTTTTATTAAGTACTTTAATAATGTAATGGGTAAATAACTCATTTATTACATGATGGGATTTATTTTTATTAAGTATTTTATTTTAGTAGATTTGAAAAAACCCATATATTAATTGTGTATGACCATACTATCTATATAAAATACAAATTATCCCTTACCCACATTATTAAAAAAAACGATTGTTCAGTCTTACATTCTTTCGCAAAAAACCTGGTTACACAAATAAACTTCTACGAACAATTCGCATACTTCTATCCATACTCATAGTATTAGAGGAAAAATTCCATTCAGTCTGTCTCCTTGCCATCAAAAAAATGACAAAAGCCAAAAGCACCAAAAGGAAGCAATAGTTCCTCCTTTGAGAGCTCATCAACTTTTATGTTAAGTTCTCTGAAAATATGTATAAAGGACAACCACTCAAAAGTTTGACATATTTTCATTATATCCTCCAGCAATGGCCCTAAACAGACATTTTCCACTTTGTCTTTCTTGAGATCCCAATCTATCACAAGATTTGAATCTCCCATAACTTGTAGTTTTTTTACTCCTCCACAGTGATAGCTAGCAAGGTCCTTAAAGTTATAAATGTGGCTCTGTTGGTTGTACCACTTTGAGGTGCATAATAGATATACATATAATGATTCTAGTTAAAAAAATAACATGATTCCAACCCCACGGGGTGGAGGGTTGTCTTGTCTTGCGCCATCAAAGAATCCCCACAAAAAATCCATATCGAGCACAAGCATATTCTAGTTTTTTTTGCCTTTGGTTAGAACCTTGAACTCCTTCAAGAAGTTGATGATCATATTTTCCTTGACCTAAGGTGAAATAGCCATGTCTCTGAAGATGCTATTATTGTGAGCCCACCATATACTATTGACCAGTATGAATGGAAGGCCTTCCATGTGTTTTACCATTTTATCCTCCAACCAAGCCTCCATGCAAGTGTCTAGGATTTTATGCCCCTAGTTCTCCTTCTGCTTGTATTTCTTCTGTGATACACTTAATCACCTGCACTATGTAAGGATAGAAAATAAATAAATGAGGGTGTGTGCACAAAGTTGGTGGATGAAAAAGTGGCAAGGGGGTCAGGAGGAACGTGCATCTGCAAGAATGCATGTGTGTTCCTAGGAACACACACACATTCCTGATGTTAGAAGTTCAAAAAATCTCGAACCTCCACTCAACATGCCACATAGGAATGTTGGTAGGAACGTGTGTGCATTCTTAAGAATATGTGCACATTCCTTAGAATGCATGCACATTCCTAAGAACGTGTGTGTGTTGCTAATGTGGTCATTTTTTAAGGGACTGTGGGCGCAGTTTGTGCCTATTTGCACATCTTGCCTCACGTTTCTTTCTATTTGAGCAAGCAAAGAGGAGAATTAGAGGAGAAAATCTTGGGATCTTGGCATCCTGTCCTTCTCCACCCAGGTATGCTTGATGTTTTGTCATTTCCTTTGTTATCTTTGTCTCCTCTCTTGTTTTCTTTGTCTTCTCCTATGTTATCTTTGTCTCCTCTCTTGTTTTATTTTTCTCCTCCTATGTTATCTTTGTCTCCTCTCTTGTTTTCTTTGTCTCCTCTTTTGTTATCTCTTAACAATTCACTAATTTTGTATAGGTTTTTTACAAGTTCATTGTAAAGATAACACATAATTTTTCTTTGTTTTACACAAAATTATGTTAACGATTTTTTTGGCATAAAATGAAATTGTTGTTTGTAAAATATTTTTCAAAAGTGCACTTATTAAATTGCAGAAAATATTATTAAAATGGAACCCGGAGACAATGAAAACCACCCACACGTAAACCAAGACGAGCAAAACCCCAACCCACCACAACCACCAAACATAAACATATTGATTGATGAGGGTTTGGATACTTTGAGATCACTTGTCAATGATTTAAGGGGGAAAAGAGAACCTAGTTGGGAGTCCGTGGTCACTTCATTGGACATCATTGTGAGGTCCATTGCAAGTGCCCAAGGGAAATTAACTTATATTTCTGAATACAGAGCTATAATGTTTGAGTATTACAGGACTAGACTGGATAGAAGCCAAGTTAGATACTTGGGTATTACAAAACAAGATTTGATGTCCCTTTTTAGTGATCCTTGATCTGCACAACAACCACCTATCACCAAGAAAAACATTTGTATTAATTGGTGTATTCGCCCATAAATTATTCAAAACTAGATTGATAGGTGGTTTATCGTATTTAATGCACCTCCTTGCAATAACATGGAGTTGCCTTTATATTTTTTGAGAAAATTATGGGCAAAATTTGTTTTGGGTCACCATGTCATCTACTTCGACATTGGTGACTTCCAGGGGGTGGGTTGAGGGTCTGCATAGGACCGAGAGCATGCTAAGTGTGATCCCATGTTAGGTTATCATCCCTCTAGGCGAAGACCTAAAACCCCTGCCCAAGGTCTTCCTATTGCAGAGGGATTGAAATAGGTACAGGTTGTTCTATCATCCTTGACTCGGAGCCTAGTGCAACATGGTAGTTTTGTTCCACTATTTCGGTAGGAGGTACTTGTCGGTGACATTGATAGAGGGTTCGGACCTTCAACCCATAGAGCAGAGTCTAGTGAGGAGATGGCACGTGGACATAACATCCGTCCATGTGAACCTCACAGATGATTGAGTTGTAGGAAGACTTGTTATGTGTCTATGGAGGCTAGAGGATAACAAAGCTTCATGGAGGAGGTTAGTATCTTAACAATATCTATGTTCTTCATCATTATATATTTATATGGTATTTTGTGTCTTTATTTCGATATTTTATTGTATGATGTTTTGTAGTTGATACACTTGAATAAAAAACCCTCTACGTCGATAGATGCATCGACGTCTGTCTCCATTACCAATGCAGTGGTAGAAGTAGCTTGCTCTTTCGATGTTCCGCATACACTGGTATGTGTCACATTTGATAAATTCACCATAATGATTTCTTTATTTTCTTGCATCCTAAAATTTATAACGTTCTTGTGTTTCTACAACTTGTAAGACCAAGCGATGTTGAGCAATGTCCGCCTGGGATGGACAAGTCACCTGCCTCATAGGTATCATGTGTTGAATTAAATCTCATTTAAATCTCAAATTTGTTGTATTTATGTTGTTGTATTTTACTATTTGGTACTAATAACAATATTATTAATATGTATATATGCTACTAATATTTTTTCTACTTACAATACTAGTTCAGTTTTTGGGCAACCGATCATGGATTTTGGATTACTTGTTTCTAGGCCAAGCATTATTCCATCACTTGTACAGCCCATGAGGGTTCGTCTCCGCCCAACCTCAGTATCTTTCTTATTGTGTGCATCCTCAGTGGATGCACCCATGGGCCACTCATCTGCACCAACTCTTCCATCGCATACATCCACAATGGATGCACCCATATGCCACCCACCCCCCTGCCACCATTTCCACCTGTGCCATCCACCGAGACTGCCATAGTAGATGTTTCTTGAGCATGTTGTACAGTCAAGCGCTCCACATTCCAGTGACTTTGCATCGATGCCCAAGATATTCACGGTGAGATAATGTGTTGATGATCAATTTTTAGGTATCATGAATGGAATTGATTTTATGCATATGTGTTTAAATTTCATGTGTTGATCCTTGCAACTCATGCAGTGTGGAATAGTTGAGAGATTAGAGTCATGGAGGAGGGTAACACCCTCATGATTGTCAATACCATATGTTGTGGGTTGTCTTATGTTGAATTACAAACTATGATTTTGTAAGTCTTTTAATTGATTGTGGAAAAAAACTTATAACAAATTTTTTTCTTTGTGCAGTATCCGGAGCGATGAAGCACACACAAGCACAAAACCACTTTAGGTTCTTCTTCAAGAAAGAGAAGAAATATGGATTTCCAGGATTCTCTTGAGGGTGGCAAGGGTGGTAGTGGTCAATGAATGACCAATGATTTCCATTTTGTATCTAGGCCACCTTATGGTTGCTTTTTTTGTTAGGGAACTTGTTGTTGTTATGTATATTGGGCACGATGTGTCATATTGTAAAAATGTACAATTTAGATGATGTTGAATATATATATATATATATCATGGAACGTTTTTTTATGAATCTCATTGTTTCTGCATTCTACGTTGAAGAATGTATGAATTTCAAAGTGTATGAATTTTATGTGTGTGAATCTATGAATTTATTTAATTTGATTAATTACTTTTTAAAGTGTGAAGGAAGTCTATGTAAGTAAGAATAGTTCATTTTCTTCTAAAGTGATTATAAATACTTTCATTATGCATTAATGAATCTATTATGGTGGAAAACATTGTTAAGTGTTAAATCCATACGCAATCAATTGTTCTCAAGGACCTAAATTTGACAAAAGACTGAAGTCCCATCCTAGTTGAGACTCCAGAAACCAATAATAAGAATCATATAGGATAACATAATCACAATAGAAATAGGAGAGTTGAAACCTCACATTACTCTATCCAAAATGAAGCATGGTTCGTTATAATGGAAATCACAACATGTTAAAAGGGTTTCTTAATACAAAATCAACACATAAAATACGAGTGCACAATAAAGCCTCATATCTAATGAAAATGTGCCTAAAATTGTCCATTAAGCTTGCCAAAATTTTCTACAATGTAGCCCAAGAGGAGAGCTCCTAAACACCCAAATTCTCCACCTTTTACAATGGAGAGAGAGAACTCTTCTTTATAGAGTGAGTCTCTTCTCTTGTACGATAAAATACTATTATTTGCTAACTAACTCCATGACAAGTCAAATAAATATTATAATAATTAATTAGTTAGATCTCTCCTCAATCCATGGTTGACCATGTTACAATATGTGGACATTAGTCTTTCCAATGAAATTCACCCTCATCCAAAAATAGTACTAGTATGCACCAATTAATGCTCATGAAGGGGACACGCCACCAAAAATAGGCATCCAGCCAATTTAAATGCCAAGAGTCCACATGGAATGTTCCCTCCACGAATATGCATGCATGCAACCACTCCACATGTGTGAATTCCAAGGTATCCAACTCCATGGATGAATGTGCAAGATGCCAAGTGGATGGAGCACCCACAACAAACTATGTGATCAATCCCTAAAATTTCCGTACCTTGCCTTTGATTTCCTTTATTTCCTAGCCTTTCCTTGCCTTTGACTTTCTTTGTGTTCCTTTACCTTGCCTTTCCTTTCCTTGCCTTGCCTTGCCATGCCTTTCCTTACCATTACATGCCATGCCTTTCCTTTCCATGCCATTCCATTCCATGCCTTGCATTTCCTTGTCCCTATATGTCATGTCATGCCATGCCTTTCATTTCCATGCCATGTCTTTATTTTCCATGCCATGTCGCGCCATGCAATGCCTTGACTTGTCATGCAATTCCATGGCATGTCTTGCATTTCCTTTCCTTTTCATGCCATGTCTTTCCTTTCCAAGCCATTCCTTTCCTTGCCACGACATGCCTTACCTTGACATGCCATGCCTTTCCATCCCTTTCCTTTCCATGCCATGCCTTGCCTTGACATGTCTTTCCTTTCCATGCCATATCTTGCCTTGCCTTCACTTGACATTTCATTCCGTGCCTTGTCTTCCCATGCCATACCATGCCATGCCTTGCATTGCCCCTTGCATTGCCTTGTCTTGCCATGCCATGCTAAGGCATGGGATGGAATGGAAAGTCAAGGCATGGCATAGCAAGGCAAGACATGGCATGGCATGGGATGACTAGGCAATGCAATGCAACGCATGGCATGGCATGGCATGGTAAGGTAATGCATGGCATGGCATGGCATGAGAAGGCAAGGCATGGGATGGAAAGGAAATGAAAGGCATGGCATGGCATGGAAAGGCATGGCATGACAAGTCAAGGAAATTCAAGACATGGAATGGCAAGGCAAGGCATGGGATGGGATGGCATGGAAATGAAAGGCAAGGTATGGCATGGAAAGGCAATGCATGGCATGGCAAGTCAAGAAAAGGAAAGGAATGGCATGGCATACAACCAAGTTTTTAAAGTGGTATACAACTTCACCTAGTCTATAATCTTGAAATACATAACCACCTTTATTTTGTGTTCTTCCATCATGTGTCAGATATTCTCCTTTAATAACCATTGATCCAATCATGAATTCAATGCCTTCGGAGTCTTTTATTGATTGCATGAGGGTCTGATTTCCCTCTAAGAAGCATTCTAACCAATAATCAGTGTATCATTCATTACCTCTTGGGGAAACCACTACATATATGTGCCCTCCAAAAAATGGAGTGTCAATACATGAGTCCACTAAATGACCAAAGCATAAAACATTGATGCTAGTTATTCAAAATTTAATAGAAGGTTTCAACAAACCTGGTAGTACGATATTTGAGACATGATCATAATCTGATGAGATATTTTATTGGTCCTCCTCCAACTGCGATAATTCCATATTTATACATTGACCAATGGGAATTGATACACTATCCCATCTATCAACCTAGTATGTCGAGTCACAATCATCCCATTCATTACTACTACATGGACCACATAATAAAGAGAGTTTTCTTGTCCATATTTCAAATATTGCATTGTCTGATCTTTGAACCGAATGGAATACGCGAGTTCCCCAGATTTTTTTGCATTCATGCTATTGTGATCGATCTGCATCAACCAACTCCCAAAAATATATATGGACATGTCATTTCTTGTGTAATTATTCTTCACGGGTTCTTGTTCCCTCTCCCATTACTAATGAACACCATTCAATAATGGATTTCGCATCTCGAATGAGGGAATTAGTTTTGAAAATCATTTATTTCCTGCATAACGCTCTTTTTATGCATGCAACTGCTCCATCATGCTCCCCTTTCCCGTGCTCGGACTTGAAATAGTTCCAAATGTGTGATACCTTGAGTTTTTTGTGTAACATACACAACCATTGAAATACACAAGCATTTTTTAACTATCCTACGAAACCATATGACCAAATCCAATGTTGATATATCTGTATGTTCTTCTCCTTAAGGTGATTGTAAAAAAACTGAAAGGAATGTTGTATGTAGGCTAAGTCATTGCATCAATCATCGCTTATGTAGAAGTGATAATCCTTCAATATAAATGTGTTTTTTTCGTTACTATATGGACCATGCATGTATGTGATATGGACCATTATGTTGACCTTGTTTGAGTGATAATATTGTCTTTGAATCTCATTTTGCAATTGAAGGGTGCAGTTCTGAGCAAAATCAACCACTAATAAAACAGACCCAAGGGGAAATGTATCTCTATATATTCTAAATTTTTCATCATGCCATTGAGCCACATGGACATGTCCCATCTAAGCAATCTTTTTAATAAAATGTACAACCCTTTGTCCTTATACACAAGATGTTATGAATAAAGTCTCTAGATGACGGTGGCGGAAATATAACTGAGCATTCCTACAAAAGGGTGTTATGCAATACACGAAATATATATGTGTGTGTGTGTGTGTCATAATAATAACCATACTCAATGTGATATCTACAACAACATGTGTTATGAATTGTGTTTATTCAAACGTACTAAGGCTTGCATTTATGGAAATATCTTTGGCCCAAGTTAAGTGCACTATGTACTGTCATGAATCTCTCATACATTTTTTTCTATGTAATGTCAAGAAAGTTTTTAATATGTGGTTCCCTCAATTTTAGTACATATTTTTTGTTGGAAAAGGGCCTAGTGTTCTCATGTCAGAAATCATGTACTAGTTCCTTAACTGCTCCAATTAACTTCATGTCAGAACTAGGTAGCCTGCCAATGAAAGCCCACAAATTTGGTGGTCCACCTATGTCGAGGCTATCTCATCTATTAGAATACTTTCTAAGGGTTTTGATATTGCATTTCATGAGATGAGAGGTTTGCTGGAGCAAACAATGTTTTCTTGTGATCTTGCTAACAATTGATTGTGACAAGACACGTCGGGATGCATTACGGTCTTTAGAACGAGATTTCTTACCAATTGTTTGAAAATTTTCCACAATGTTTATAACAATATGATGACTTGTTTCTAAACTTATGACTTTTTAATGCCTAAAATTATCCTAACAATAGTGAAACTTCTAGATTTTAACAAAGCAAAAAATAATTGACATTTAGAGGGATCAGATTTTGGTTCAAAATATTCTTTATTGATTTTATAAGAATGATAACAAATAGTACATTTAGGTAAGTTACCTTCAAGTGATGTTAGACCACATTCATCCACTTGAATGTGTTTAGGAGTTATTCGTCGCACACCGCTCAATCTAGGTATGGACGATGAACCCCTATTCTGGCACTCTTCACATCCATGTTGTGGAGCTAACAACATTGCAGTTATTTCCCCTTCAATCATTGGAGGATTAATTCTAGGAGGAGAGTGGACATGCCCGTGACTAGTTTATGGAACGTCTAACTATCCAACAAGAGGTTGCACCATAGGAACTTCTTCACCATGATGTTGTGCACCAGTTTCCTCTCTAATTTCATCGATTGTATAATCAGCTCCAAGCAAATCCTCTATCATCTGGTCATTCACAACAACTTGTCTTGATGAGATACTCATTAGATTGGTTTGTACTGAACTCTTATGCTTTGATTGTGGTGATGGAGGAGAAACAACAATGGCATATATTCCACTAAAAATTGGATTTCCCTCTTATGAAAGCCTATGTTTTGACATACGTAGTTTTTCCTTTTATCTTTCTTCTTCTACATTTTCAATTGTTAATTCTTTCCTTTAGGACTTTCTATGTCGATTTCATCGATTCTCCATGTTTAAAGAGAAAAATTGTCTTCCAAGCACCTTGCCACAAATTTGTCTTGGTATTACAAAAGAAGACACAACTAACAATTCCGATTCCAATTGGACAAATTTGTCTTGGTATTACACAAGAAGACACAACTAACAATTCCAATTCCAATTGGATAAATTTGTCTTGGTATTACTCAAGAAGACACAACTAACAATTCCATTTCCAATTGGACAAATTTGTGTTGGCATTATACATAAGAAGACACAACTAAAAATTCCAATTGGACAAATTTGTCTTTCTATTACACAAGAAGACACAACTAACAATTCCAATTGGGCAAATTTGTCTTGATATTACGCTAGAAGACACAACTAACAATTCCAATTGGACAAATTTGTCTTTCTATTACACAATAATATACAGCCAACAATTCCAATTCCACTTGGATAAATTCTTCTTCCAATTCTTCCCACAATTGTATTGCAATAGCACAAAATTGTCTATGAATTAAACAACAAGACAAAAAAAACAAAAACTTGTTTGTTCTTGCTATTTTTGCATGCATATGTCGGGATTATTTGATTTTTTGAGATAAATGAGGTTAAGGAGTGTGCTTAGAACATAAAATTTCCTAGCAGGAACATGCATGCATTCCTATAATGCGTGTGCACTAAAGCGTGTGCACGTTCTAGGAATGTGCACTCGTTCTTGTTGGGTAGGGATGAGCTCCCAACCTCAAGGATTTTGATTCAAAGAGCATGTGTGCGCTCTTAATGCAATAGATACAGAATTTATTGTAGACCAAACATATTTATGAATAAATATGTATAGGGGTTTGGGAAAAACTAGGACCTAATGGCTTAGGATTGAAATTTTTTTGAAGCATAAATAAATGGTTAGAGTACGAAGATGTGGGTGTAAGGGTTGTGGGGGATTTAACAAGAGGTATATGCATAGTGCACTTAGGGCTCAAGTGTAGAGGGGGTTAAGGGTCAAGTATAGGTTATTCCTAGGCTTAGATGGAGTTATGGGGGTCTAGTTCAAGCTCTAGGTCATGGTCATGATATAGGTCTAGGTCATGATCTAGCTCTAGCTCTAGCTCTATGTCATGGTCTAGGTCATGGTCTAGGTATAGCTCTAGGTCAATTTCATGGTATACATCATGGTCATCATATAGGTCTAGTTCATAGTATAGGTCATGGTCATCGTATAGGTCTAGCTCATGGTCTGGGTCATGGTCTAGGTCTTTCCATGTCTAGGTATTTCTATGTCTAGGTCTAGGTCTTTACATGTCTAGGTCAAGGCCATTTATTGCCTTGCGATGTACCAAATTTCTATAGTGTGTGAGTCTAAGAGGGAGAGAGAGGAATACATAAAGGGGGGTAGAGAGAGAGTGTATGAGAGTGTGAGAATCAGAGAGAGGAAAACAAAGGGGGGGTGGAGAGAGAGCAAGAAAGATAGTGTGAAAGGGGGATAGAGGAAGACAAATATG
>SNQJ01S0162110.1:0-21501 GCA_010110895.2 Picea sitchensis
TTTTTGTATTTTTATAATAAAAGATAATTGAAAATAGTTTTAAATAAAATGGTTGAAGAAACTAAGATACTTTCTTACCTTTACCTCTTATCTTAATATGTATTTGATTTTGTGCGATATGACTCTATAAACTTAAGATTGGTTGGATAGATTTCTAGACCATTGGGTTTGGAGTGGAAGCACGATCACCCCAAATGATAGAAATCTATCAACATATGGGTTCCTCCTTGGATCTTGCTAGGAGAGATCCTCTACAGGATGGTCTCCAATACAATCAATCAACTAGGGTCAAAGAGATAATAGACGACTTGGTTGAAGCTACACCTAAAGAAGTTGGTACAACAACTTGGGTGTATTACCCTTGGATACGACAAAGAGAATAAGGAGACAAAGGCCTATATTCTTTCTTCCACGTGACTACGTAGCCCCTCAATGTATCGATTGGTTATATTTCACAATTCTCCCAAGGAACCCTTGTAAAAGCACAATTAAAAATACCCAAGACCAAGAAAAACAAACATTACAATGTATAATCCACGGTGACACAGGAGAATTGAATTCTTGGAAATGACATTATGATCTCACAAAGTTTCAACAACAAAAAATGTGAGGAGTAGCTAGCATATATAGAAAAATTAGTGATGGCTAGTTTCTAACTCCCTCATTAAAAACAATATTCTTGGTTTGCACATCCACAATTGGTTGGAGGTTAAACCACTTGACAATATTTTTTTATTACATCACTCCATGGTCAAAATGGGATAAATTCCATTTTTAGAATGCTTGACCAATTGATTTGGTGGAGGAAATAAAATTAGGGACAATTTCCCCTTGACAAATGAGAATAACGACTATATTTTTTCCACCTTGACTATTCTTCCTTCCAATGACTAGCTTGACTTGTCAAATCAATTAATGAGTAGTTATGATTTGTCTGAAAGAGGACGATTTGGTCATTTAGTGAACAAAATCATTAATTTTCTTTGAAGAAAGAGAATCTTTGACTTGTCGAATATTTTCCCAAGGCAATCAAACCCCAACGTCTCATTCCTTTGACTATTTGACTTTGAACTAAATGCCCAACGATTTTTCTTTGGGAGGCAATATCTCCCTCAAGATTCCATCAATAAAAGTTTTTCAATATGGGTTTTTCTCGTGATTTTTTTCTGATCATTTTGAACCCATGTTGTATTTTTTCCTCCGGGGACCACTGTTTCAGGATCCATGAACTGCCTCAAAAGACATGCAATTATGAAAACTCCCTTAATATTTCATCAATCACAATTTTGAAATATGGGTTTTACTTGTGAATTTTTCTGCTCATTTTGAACACATGTTGTATTTTTGCTGTCAAGGACCACTACCTCAAAAGACATGCAATGATGAAAACTTTTTGAGATTGCCATGTTGACAACAAAAATGATAGTGCACCATGGCCAAGGCATGCCTACAGACTCAATAGAAAACTAACCATATGGGAAGACATAGGTGTGCATGACATGGATCCGACTAGGCCCCAAAAACGACAATCAACTCTACATAGGACCTATGGCTCCACACAATCATGTGTCCTAATAGATCCGTGCCACGACCTCCAATCCTATACAAAGCGAGATATAGTGAGATGGGGACATAAGGGGACTGATCATGATCGGACTAAGTTTGTAATTCCACTACAAAAATCATCCACTATGGTTTACATAGATTTAACTTGCATCCTTGGGATTACAATGGTGTAGCCAAGTGAAAAACTCTAGGGTACCTCCTGGAGAGGTAACAATGCCAATAATAGCCTTGCAACACCATGTGAGGGGTCAATTGTTGCTTCCTATTTTCCAACTTAAATGAACTATAGCTCGTCGCAAATCTCTTCTACAAGTTATAACCGAATTGGGTGGAATCCAACATATATGACCAATTCCTCTGATTATCTCGCACAAAGTGCCTCAAGTAATCTTCAAAATTTCCATTCATGCATTTGGTCTGCCCATTTGTCCACAGATGGAAACTTGAGCTCCATAAAAACTTTGTCCCAACAAGTTTGAACAACTCTGTCCAAAACCATTTGATGAGTCTTGTGTCCCTGTCCGACACAACGCTCAAAGGAAGACCCCTATACTTCACTACATTTTTGAAGAACATATGTGCCACTTCTTCCGCAAAAAAAGGAATATTTGATGGAATGAAGATGGAATACTTAGAAAAATGATCAACCATGACCATGATTCTGTTACACCCTTGTGCAACTAGAAGTTGGGTGATGAAGTCCATTAATACACTTTCCCAAGGTCTCTATAGTATCGACAAAGGATGAAATGGATCGACTTGCATCTTATTGTCTTCCTTGTATTGTTGGTACACAATACAAGTCTGGATGTATTCCTCAACATCACGCCTCATATGCTCCCAACAATATCCTTGTTCTAGCAATGCAATGTTCTTCGTTGTACTGGGTGGCCAGCCCAAGGAAAGTCATTACACTCCCATATGATCTCCTTGCAGAGGTTACATGACTTAGGAACATATATGTGCTCACTAAAATAAAATAATCCCTAATCCATCCAAAAATCATGCATCTTGCCTTTCTTCACTGGCTTCATGATGTTCATCATTGCAGGATCACTTTGCAAACCTTCCTTGATTTTGTCTTGCAACTCCGTCAAGGCTTGAAGGTGACTTCTCATTGGTGTCAACATCTCATATTCCACCTCTGAGGTAGAGAGTTGTGCCTTCCTACTCAAGGTGTATGCGGTTGTGTTTAGCTTTCCCAACCAATAGTCAATAATCATGTCAAATTTTTCCAATAAGACTTTCCATCGTGCTTGCTTGGGTGAAAAATTTAGTTGGGTAGCGAAGTAGTTTGTCCCCACATTGGCCATATTCACAACTAAATATGTATTGTAGAGGAAACTCTCGTTTCCACCTTGGAATTATAGTTGACATCCTTCACCGCAACTTCACATAACTCAACTCTAAGCCAAAGCTCATGCACCAACTCAATCTGCAAGAAATTGTCCAAGGAACCTGATTCAAGAAACTCTTGCACCATCCTCCCAATGATGATCAAGTCCACAAAACACAACTAATGATCACGCTGACCTTGGTTTCCAACCAAGGCTCTAGTCCTCCACAACCCTTTGTTCGTGGGATTATGATGTGCACCTTTGTTAGAAGTGGGTAGCCATAGGGTACCAAACAACACCATCTTCGCGAGGCATGCGGGGGAAAGCTTTAGTACAACTACACTTGGAACCAAAATTTTCTTCAATGTGTCAAGAATAGTCATGTGCATCTTCACTCCATTGAAGTGCACTGTAAGTTTCTATGGGACACTCGTCTAGGATGCTCATGAACCAATCACAGTTTTTTGTAAGAGCTCAACATCATCCTCTGCCTTTGTCCAATGGCTATCACACTCTAGCACTTGTCCAATTTTTTGTCTTGAGGGGTGCTCCAACACTTGCGCCAAGTTATTCCCTCTTGTGCACCCAAACATCCTAGATTTCTTCTCGGTCGACGAATGATAGAATAACTGCCTCAAATGCATCAAATCTTCCTCCAAAGCCACTACCCCCTTCTTAGGAATGGTGAAGAGTGCCCAACACGACTCTAAAACCAACTCCTTGAATAAGTTGAGATCCGATATCACCTTTCATCGACCTAAGAATCTTGTCTGAAATTTTCCTTTTCATCATATCCAGTCATTTTCCACTGCCTTTCTTCGATCGTGACACTTTTCCAACACCGTGCCTACTACAAGCCGACTATGCCTCTTCATTCAAGGACTACCCATAAATTTTCCTTGACCTACAAAGTCAACTAACCATACCAAGTTTAATGCAACTTAGACTTTTCCAACAAAACGTTCCCAATAGTATTTAGTTTAGTTTGACACTTAGGTAACATGTAGGCACACATAGGACATGATTAACCATAAAGAGAATATAACAAAACTCATGAGTTTGGTTAGCACCATGGTGGTACCTAACACCCTTTTATTCACTTATATAGTGTTAAATTTTTAATTAAAATAAAGTACCAAGGCAAGTGTTTCTCTTCCCTAGGTGCCTAAGGGGGAGAAAGTGCCTAATGTGGGTCCTAGTCAAATTAAATTGTGAGATGCAAATTAAAAGATAACTTTATGACTAAAGTGAGGGTGAGTGAAGAGACACCTAATCTCAACCACTCATCTAATCTAATCTCAACCGTTAGATTAGAAAACCCCTCACCTTCCCTCATGAGGTCGATTAGGGCAAGAAGGCGCACCCATTCTTGGGTTGTTCATCCATTTTATTGTTGAGAGAGCAAGAGAGAAAAGGGAGGCGGTCGAGCTGGAGAAGATAGAGGCAGCATTTTCAGAGCTGGGTGCGCATCCCAAGGCAACAAGCTAGCACGTATATCAAGACAAGGTACAACCATTACTGTAGACCGTACAGTACAAATTTCTAGAGGCCGTACAACCATTTTTCATGCACAAAAATTGAGGGAGACAACAGAATAATTTCTGAGGAGTTTGGCACACATCCCAAGGCTTCCATACAACCATTTATTAGCATAGAAATCGAGGTAACTGCTGCAATTAATTTCTGAGTGTATTTCTGTACAGTCCGTACAGTTTGGCACGAATTTTGAGGGCCGTACAACACGACTTTCAAGGAGCTGTTCATGTTGGGTTTTTCATACAGCCTTAGCAGAGTTTTGGCATGAATTTTGAGACAGTCCGTACAACAATAATTGTTGGGACAGCCGTACAGTTGTACGGATTTCTGGGACATAAATCGAGGAGCATTTTCCAGGACTATTCAGAAGGATTTTTTGCGAAAGAAAGTCCAGATAAGTTTGTGTAAATTTCTGAAGATGAATATGTTGTAAAAGAAATTTCTCAGAAGCTCAATAATAAAATCCCTCTATCATTGGTTTCCTTGTGGGTTTTCGAGTCAAAGTTAGACAAAAATCTCATCTATAAATTTTAGAGTTTTGCACTCTGCTTGATATTTTATTCTAGCGTTAGCTTGATGGTGAAATCTCATGTTTAGGTTAAAGTTTATTTTCGCTAAGTTTACATATCTTGAAACTATCTTTGAAATTGGGCATTTAACTGGCTAAAAATTAAGCGAAGGCTGGCGGGTTGGGGTCTAAAAATTTTAACATGGTATCAGTGCAGTTAGCAGAGGAAGTAGAGATTTCAATGACAGAAAGTTGGACGTGAGACACTTCATAGGGCCGATTTTTGAATTTGTGATTTTTAACAGAAAAAAGGGTCATGGCTACTTGGTCTAAGAGTTGAGTAAAGAATTGATGGGGCAACAAATTTTGGTGCTTGGAAGGAGAGGATGATCTTGCTTTTGCAAGAGAGCGAGTTAGTGGGACATTGTGGAGAATGCCACTACTCATCTTGTTGTGGGTACCTATTGATGCTACTCTTCTTGCAATCTATACTAAGAAATTATCAAGGCTAAGATATTTATTCTTAATGCCATCAAGGATCATTTGATTCCTCCTTGTGGGGAAGACACATGCCTATAGAGATGTGTGAGTCTTTGACTAAATTGTACGGTACAAATGAACCGGAAAATGGTTTGAGGGAAAAACTAAAGAACAAAATGACCAAAGGCTGAACATGTGGTCTATACCTTACTAGATTGTGACACGAATTGGGGATGAGCTTGTAGTTTGTGGGGAAGCCATAGGCGGCGGTGATCTTGTGAGGGCATTGAATGGTGTTTCCAAACAATGGGTTATTTTTGTGGAGAGAACTGTGGCTAGGGAGAAGCTTCGGTTTAGGAGGCGATCTTTGGGATGATTTGTTCAGGAGGAGACCCGGAGGGTTATGTACATGGCAGTTCATCTACCAGTCATGAGGAGGAGAATGTGGCTCTTACTACCACTAGCAAGAAGAAGTTGAAGAAGGGTCCAAAGGGAGGACAAAAAGCCCAAGGGTGGAAGGGAAATACATGAGCAAAGTCAAGTGCTTTGCTTGCCATAAGTTTGGGCACTATGTAGGTTAGTTTCCTAACAAGAAGAAGAAACAAGCAGTAGCTTCATGAGAGGTGGAAGAGTTTTTCCACCAAGTTTGACAAAGGAATTTTCCTTGATTGTGTGTCTTTCCTCGAGGACCTACTCCCGATACTTGATATATTATTGATGGTTCCTCTGCTTCATATGACAACGATTGAGCACTTGATAGATCTTCGATTAATGGGGAATCTGAGAGGTAGTGCTTGGAGATAGCCAGAGAGAGGTCAAGGTGGTTAGTTGTGGGACCATATCATTTCATAGGGAGTCTTTACCTCCCATGTCTTTGTGAGGTTATTTATGTTTTGGGGTTGAAGAAGAACTTAGTGTCGGGTTCTACTATTGAGGAGAAGGGCTATGAGGTCTTGTTCCATGATGGGCCGGTGCTTCTTTTCCCCAGAGAGAGGGTCTAGCATCACTTCACCCAAAGTGATTGGTACTAGACATGAAGGCATGCAATTTTGTTCTAGCCGGCCAAAGAGCATTGATTCATTCTACCAGTGACAACGGTGACCTATGAGATATGGCACGGGAGGATGCTTGTTACACCATGGGGCTTTGAGAGTTTGGAGGGAGATGGTCCGCGGGAGTTCCATATTTCAGTGTAGAGCACCATAGGTTGTGCAAGGGGTGTGCTTTAAAAAAGTACACCAAGACTTATTTTCAGTGTGTGATGACGTAGGGATGCTTGATCTTATACATTTAGATGTATGTGGCTTGATGTCTTCGACATCGTCGTTGGCCCGGATCCATTATACTATGTTGTATTCATTGACTTCTCTCTCGGAAGTCTTGGATTTCTTCATGAAGACCAAGATGGAGTCTTTAGTTGGTTTCAAGAGTTCAAAGCTCTTGTGGAGAACTTGACAGGGAAGAAAATCCCGAGTCCTAATATCGAGACAATGGGGGTGAGTATACCTCCAAAAAATTTATGGATTTCTGTGCAGGAGAAATCCATAAACTCCTTGGAGGGAGTTGACTATTCCTTAGAACGCATGACCCGAGAATGGGGTTGTAGAGAGGAAGAACATGGCCATTGTTGGGGCTATAGAGAGCCATGCTACATGATGGGGGTTGCCACTATCCCTATGGGGTGAGGCATGCTACACTACAGTCTATCTATAGAACATGAGTCCCTCCACCGAGGCGTAGGAGCATGACTCCTGATGAGGCTTTCTATGGGAAGAAGCCTAAGGTGGGTCACTTTTGGATTTTTGGGTGCATCACTTATTCATATGTCCTACGAGAAGAGGACAAAAGTGGAAACCCATGGCGAGAGAGAGGATCTTGTTGGGTATAGTGAGACTTCAAAGGCTTACTGTATTTACCTTCCTTCCTTGAGAAATCTTGTCTTGAGGAGGGATACCAAATTTAGGGAGGAGGACAGGACCTTTAGGAAGTCTAGAGGGACAAGAGAGAGGTGAGCAGTCTTCACCCACCAGTCCGAGTGAGCCCTAGCGAGACTATAGTGAAAGCGAGTTCGGAGACCCACCAACTTGGTGATGACAAGTTCCACGGTAACAAGACCCACATAGTTGAGTTTGTAGGCTACTGGTCCACATGTTTCAGGATCAGGTGCTTCAGGGTCTACTATAGGATCATCGTCTTCAGTAGATGGGGTTGAAGCGAGGAGAGTCCCCTCCACGAACACTACTTCACTTAGAGGAGGAATCCCAAGTGGTTTCGGGATACTTTGAGGGAGGCATAGTGTTCAGTGGAGAATCCCAGACAGGCAATGAGGAAGAGTAAACCTCCCGAGAAGTTTTGCAACTACATCATGATGGTGGCAGTGTCAGTCCCGGAGCCTTCCACTTTTGAGGCCTCTAGTAGGCAGTATGGAGAGATACCATGATGGAAGATTACAATTCCATCATGAAAAACGATGTCTGGGAAGTTGTTCCTAGGCGTGAGGGGAAGTCGATGGTGACTTCGAGATGGCTCTACAAGCTAAAACATGCTGCCGGATGGCGTGAAATACAAAGCTTGTTTGTGGCACCGGGGTTTTCACGAGGTTGAGGGTTAACTATGATGAGACCTTTGCATTGGTTTCTAGATACACTTTGATCATGGTAGTGATCTCCATTGCAGAAAAGATGGGTTGGAAGATCCACCATATGGATGTGAGGACCGCATTTGAATAGATGTATAGGAGGAGGTGTATATTGAGCAGCTATTTGGATTTGAGGTGCATGGGAGAGGTCTCATGTGTGTAGACCAAAGGCATTGTGGTGAAACAAGCTCCCGAGCTTGGTATTCAAGGATAGATACCTATTTGCAGTAGTTGGGTTTGAGAAGAGTGAGGTGGATCCAACCTATACTTCATTGTGGTTGGAGAGGATCCTCTCATTATTCTTCTTTATGTGGATGATCTTTTTCTCACGGGGGCGGAGACTCATCCCGGTACCAAGAGCCTTGCTTCGAGTTGAGATGGTGATGTCTGCATTTATTTTTTGGGATTGCGAGGTTTGGGAGGAGCTGGACACATCTTCTGGGGCCAGTATGTGTGATATTACGGCGATTTGGATGGGAGATAAGCGGTATGAACCTCCCATGATTATAAGCTGGAAGAAGATTCGTAGCCGGAGTCCGCAGTTGGTGGATTACTGTATAAAATGGTGATCGGGTCATTGATGTATTTAGTCAACACCAATTGAGATATTTGTTTGTTGTCAACACTCTTAGTCTGTTCATGGTGGATCCTAGGAGAGTGCACTTGGGTGGTAGCAAAACATGTAATGCTCATGTATCTTTATTGATACGGTAGATTATGAACGTCTATCATAGAGGGAGATGGAGTTAGATGCAGTTGGCTATCTGATTTCCGGATTGGGCAAAGATGTGTTAGTGGCAGGAAAAACACTTTAGGTGCTACTTGATTAGGATCATCGGTTGTGTCTTGGATTTGAGTCTTAAGCAAAAAGTCAGGTAGCTTTGATTTGACTAAGGTAGTATATGGCAGCTAGTCGGAGCTAGTTGGCAGTGCTGGCCATAAAGATGCTAGTGGGATTGTTAGGTGTCGCGGTTGAGGCCCTATTAGGTTACTGTGATAATTAGAGATGCATCAAACTCTCGGAGAATCCTAGTTTTTCATGACCGGTCTAAGCATGTCGAGATTTGGTATCACTTCATCCATGATTATGTTTAGAGAGGAAATTTGTGGAACTCGGTACATATCTACAGATGAGGAGGTTGTAGACATACTCACCAAGAGTGAACACTTGAGCAAGTTTGTATTTTTTGGGGGACAAGCTTGGAGTGGTGAGTAATACTTCCTCGGTATGAGGGAGTGTTAATTTTTTAATTAAAATAAAATTACAAGGCAAGTCTCTTCCCTAGGTGCCTAAGGGGAGAAAGTGCCTAATGTGGGTCCTCGTCAAATTAATTTGTGAGATGCAGTGCCTAATGTGGGTCCTCGTCAAATTAATTTGTGAGATGCAAATTAAAAGATAAATTTATGACTAAAGTGAGGGTGAGTGAAGAGACACCTAATCTCATCCACTCATCTAATCTAATATCAACCATTAGATTAGAAAACCCCTCACCTTCCCTCATGAGGTCGATTAGGGCAAGAGGGCGCACCCATTCTTGGGTTGTTCATCCATTTTCTTGTTGAGAGAGCAAGAGAGAAAAGGGAGGAGGTCGAGCTGGAGAAGATAGAGGCAGCATTTTCAGAGTTGGGTGTGCATCCCAAGGCAACAAGCTAGAACGGATATCAAGACAAGGTACAACCATTAATGCAGACCATACAGTACAGATTTCTAGAGGTCGTACAACCATTTTTCATGCACAAAAATTGAGGGAGACAAAAAAATAATTTCTGAGGAGTTTGGCATGCATCCCAAGGCTACCGTACAACCATTTATTAGCACAAAAATCGAGGTAACTGCTGAAATTAATTTCTGAGTGCATTTCCATATAGTCCGTATAGTTTGGCACGAATTTTGAGGGCTGTACAACACGACTTTTAAGGAGCTGTTCATGCTGGGTTTTCCGTACAATCTTAGTAGAGTTTTGGCATGAATTTCGAGACAGTCCGTATAGTAGTAATTGCTGGGACAACTGTACAGTTGTATGGATTTCTGGGACAAAAATCGAGGAGCATTTTCCAGGACAGTTCAGAAGGATTTTTTGTGAAAGAAAGTCCAGATAAGTTTGTGTAAATTTCTGAAGATGAATATGCTGTAAAAGAAATTTCTCAGAAGCCCAATAATAATAAAAATCCCTCTCTCACTGGTTTTCCCCTTGTGGGTTTTTCTAGGGTCAAAGTTAGACCAAAAAATCTCTGTCTATAAATTTTCTAAGTTTTGCATACTGCTGATATTTTATTTCTACGTTGAAAACGATGTTCAAAATCCTCATGTTTCAGTTCAGAAGTTTATTTTTTGCTAAGTTTTTATATGCTAAAACTGTGCTGAAACTGGGTTTGGGCATTTAACTTTGGCTGAAAAATCAGCGAGACTGAAACAAGGTTGGGGTCTAAAATTTTAACATATAGAAGAATGTTACAATGATACAAGAGGGGATCTCAAACACTACATGAAACTTATTAAAATAATACAAATAGGTAAGGCAATTCATCTTCCAAGATTGCCTATCTTCTCCACACACCTCAACCTGCGTCACAACTGCAAGCCTGCCTCTTGCATGTCTTTTTCATATGTTTGGTCACTAAGCCAACTTGGGTGACTTGGAATGTTAATTTCCATAACATAGCATCGTAGATCCCTTCATTGACTCTTGCTTGCCTTATTCTTTAGCCTTCATTGTCAAATAGTTGATGCCTTAGCTCGTCTAATTCGCCTCATACTTATACGTTCCTTGTTTGCTCACTTGGAAATGTGCATCACATGAAGTGGCTTGGGCCAACTTGATTGTCATGCACGTTGGTCCAATTGAGTCATGCCAAGATCATCTCCTCACCTTGTCTCCTAGGTCGTCCGCACCCAAAGCATTCGTTTGGAAAGTTGTATTAGTCCTACACCCCAAGTCATCCAACTGTTTGTGCTTCCTTCATTTGCAATTCATGGATACAACTCCTCTTCGGTCCATACATCTGGATCACATGCCAAAGGTGCCCATAATTGTCCCATATAAAGTCACGAGGATGGTCACCACTCCATCCTTCACTTATTTGAGCGCATCCAACCGTCTCGTCTTTCCTCTTCGATGCTCCATGCCCAACATGGAAATGTGCTCTATGACATCCATAACAAAGGTCTTACATGTACCTTGTGAATAATTTTACATGGGAATAGGCAGGGTTGGAATTTCAAACTGAAACAACTTGTCGAATTTTATGGTTTTGACAACTCCACCACCCATTTTCATAGTTTCATCAAAATATGTTGACAATCGTGAAAAATTATTTAACATACTTGACGGGAAAATCGCCTCGTGATGGACAATTTTCTCATCAAATTCCATCCCTGGGCATAGGCTAAAGGGAGAACGATTTATCCCTTTTACATTTTCCTTTTTCTAACATCCTCTTATTCTGGCTATCCATATTATGGTAGCTCCATTCCTCCAAATGACGTCAACCCAACTACCGTCTCCACTTTTTTTCAAGTGATGAGGTTGATGTGGATGTTTGTACATTCAATTAAGTGAATAGTTCCCTCCGTGATCATTTCAAATTTTTGTTTTACCTCCCATAGTCGACTATCTTATCCCTGTTCTCTGGTTGGATGCCCATTCACTTGAATTAACATTGAATTCACCCTAGTGCTGAGCTTATCGAATCCATATATGTAACTTGATCTTCCACAATAATTTAAATAGATGATTATTCAAAGTGTGAGGTAGCACTTTCCAATTGCAACTAGGACTACCAAGCTTGGGTTGCGTTGTAACTAACCAAGGGTGTAGGAAGATAAGTAAGAAGGAAGAAAGGTTATGGAATCTCAATGGCATTTTTAGCTCTAGTTTGATAATGAATTGAATGAAAAGTTATGTCAGTTTACTTAAGTTCAGTGAAAGAGAATGTAATTTGGATTGGTTTCAAGTTGGTGGTACACTTGTGGTATCTATTACCCCCTCACATCTAAGGATAACTAGAGGATACATTTTTCTCCATGATCCACATCTTAGACAATGAATTTGATGATGTTATTTCAGACTCTCCACATAAAACAACCCGCAGATGCCTCCCATCCATGCTCAACTCAGCTCACTAATATGATATGGTGCATTCATATACTCAGGTACATCGTTCCGACACTTCATATCGAGTGATGATGTTAATACTCAGGGCATGAAAATGGTGATCATGGTTTGTTTTGGATAATGGATCATGATGTTTTCAAGTTATGCTTTTTACCTTGTCTCTCCTTGGTGATTATTATCATTTTCTAGTCAAGCGTTGTCATGCCTATGAAAATTTGTACTACTAAGGGGCCTTAATGGAGGGTAATGTGTCTGTACCCCTACCATGAATTACATATTACATATATTACCTATTCATTTTCCTTTCCTTTGGGATGGTTGTTACATGTACTCCAAAAAGGCCCATGCTTCATAATCCCATGAGAATAAGGGGCTAGAAAGCATGAGGTTGATGCAACTTTATAAAAAAATATATAGAAAGAGAAAAATCCCCAATTCAAAATGCGGGGAAAAGAAACAAATAACAAAAGAAAAACATTAAAAACCAAGAAAATAAAGAATCATGATCTCCATCCCCTCACTAAGAGGCCATCACCCCAATTCCTATGAAATTAATGCATACCTTACAAAATGACTTAGCAAATGAAATTTTAAAAGCCAAAAGAGGTCAAAGATATAAAGAAAAAGGAAAGTTGGAGTTTGGAAAGACATAGTGCCGAGGGAAGGGTATTTCATTTCCTAAGCGCTCCCTCTACAAAGGCACTCATGAGAATGAATACTATACATGGCCTTGCATGTAAATCACATCCACCCCGTGAAGTAGACCCCAAATCCATACCATGATCATTGCACATACCCCTTGGAGGGTTTCCTTGGGACATACCTCTTGGTCTGGGTGTTACGGAAATATTCCCCTGTGGATAGGTGAACTTTCCCTTGGATTACAGACCCCTCTACCAAGATAGAAAATTACATTTGGACATTACAATTCCTATAGATTCATTTTGTCCATCGAAAAAGAGAGGAGGGGAAATATGATGTACCTCATTTAAAACGTTTTTTCCAAGTTGATCCAATCCGTGAGCTCCAAACAATACCTACAATGGACAACAATAAACAATTGCCTATCTACTACTCTAATGGATTAGAAAAAATCAATTTATCTATGTAGATTAAGATAACCATAGACAAGCACATGTAAACACATTATTGAGGGAAATAGGGAAATTATATTATTGAGAACTTCAAAAGGAAACTTACAATATTCAGATGATGTTGTAGCAACCTCTCCAAGTCCTCCTCATTCAACCCTTGCTCAAAAGATCCGCAATCAAAATAACGATGCTTTTCTGATTTCTCTTCCTTTTCACCATGGAAATGCCTCCATTTATAGGGTTTGAGAGGCTTAACCACCTTGAGTATATTTGAAATTAGTTGAGGATATGGCTCCAATAGTTGTGATATATTCCTTAGATGCATCCCTGGAGTCATAGTCGAGCCAAAATAACCCCATCCATCCATAATCGAGTTTATAGGAAAGTGGGATTTCCTCCAATATTCCCTCAACCAACTCAACGCTCCCTTAAAGTGGACAACAAAGAATTGTAGTGCTCCCCCTGAGATGGACAGGGAGAATTAACGCTCCCTAAGTAGGAGCATGGGAGTGCTGATCTTCCAAAAAATCACCAAGATGAGTAATTCCCTAGTAAAAATGCTTGTTCCGACTGCATATGATGGGGCTTCTTCTTCTAACATGTTTTAGGGGTTGTAGCAAGTGTTTTCACGGTGTCGTTTGAGATGTGACACTTAGCAAAAGAGAATGCGACACTTATGACACTTGTGCTAATAAAAGTGTGATACTTGTGACACTTACGACAGTTGCGACAATGAAAGTGTGATACTTGACACACTGCCGAAGTGAGGAATTTTGATGTGTAACAAATTTCCTCCCAAAGTGTGAAGTCGAAAGAGGAATGTTGATGGCCGAAACACTTTGTAGATTCTTTGAAGCAAGGGTATGGAGTTGGAGAACCTGGTAGAAACTGTAGACAACCATCAAACATGGTTAATATGTGTTCCATCCCCGAGGTAGGTATATCTATGCTCGGAATACAAATAACTCAAAGAACGTTCGCCAATAAATACATTGCAGATCCATGATGATATTGACTAAGGATATGGCAACCAAATGTATAATGTGGATCCATCACTCCATGACCTGACTTGATCGTATCGATGAAAGAATACACAGTGGAGCTACGATGTGATAAGAACATAGAAACTAACCAATACAAAGTGGATCTATGTTAAAACATGTATATCAGTAGGATAATCGCCATTGCAACCTACATAATGTGTATATGTAGATGAATACTCAACCCAGGGTCTTCGTCCTGATCCTATAACAGTACGATTATGTCCATGTGAATAGATGATTTGATGTTGAACATGACAAAAACCACTTGATTACCAGTCATTGAGGTATATCGTTAACAAGTGCGAGAGAAATCGACATTGATGTCAATTACTCTCAAGGTACTTTAAAATACAATCCAACGAATGTGAATAATGAGATGAAGTCGAACACTTGTGGAATCAATCAGTCAGGGGTCATTAATGCATATCCACTGTCAAATGTGAGGAGGTATGCCATTGAGGCATGTAGGTCCCAAGTTAATGATGTGTTCCTAAGTCTATTTCCCAGATAATTTGCTAAAGTCGACAGAAAAATACTCGTCGAAGGAGGACATTGATGTATCCCTCATCAATCGACATGAAACTCGTCATGAGAAAGTGATAAGATATAGTAGATAAAAATGGAATGAAATGGGTATGGGAACTGGTAATATTGTAGATGGATGAATTTTTAGGTGAAGAGTTTCCTTGAACACTGAGGCACGACATAAGAGTTGGTAGCATAGACTCAAAGTGGACCAAAACATAATGCAGTGAGCGCTGGGGCATTCTTTGGATGGGTCAAAGGAGTAGAAAAAATCATAGGATTGGTTTGGTGCAAAGGCTAATGGATCATCCAAGTGTATGGTAAGGTGAAAACAAGTGTCGTGTTCAAGGGAGATGTTGGCACAGGGGTAGAACCAGGGTTCAACGCTCAAGAGAGCACCAAAAAATCCCTAACTACCAGCCCTTTTGGCAACACCTGTGAAGCAGATGAAGTCTCACCCGAGGTAGAGGTAGGGGTGGTTGCAAGACTCAGGTGTTTGCAACCTTAGATGGGACACAGATCTGTGATTATAACACTTAATAAATCACTTATCACAGTTGGTTCTTTAATATGCAGTCAACATCCACTTCGCTGATAACACAGGGCTTCGCACCATTCACATTCATCTAACATATCAAGCACTTAGCATCAGTAAACTACATCATATCTAACAGATCAGGCACTAAGCCTATTCATGTGTATCAGATCTAACATCCTACATAACATTATCACTTTAAGCATAAGAAGATCTATTCAGTCATCTCATAGCACTTAGAAAAATGGGAACATAAACACATTGAGACAAGCACAAAGCAACACAACATAGTATTTATGTGGTTCACCCCCACCCTGGGGCTACGTCCACCAATTATTCTTCTTTATTATCATCTTCAATCGGTTACAAGCATAGAGCCATCAAAACCCTACTGTGCACATGACATAAGATTTGCGTAGCTCTCTAGATCCTTCTTCCTTATGTTACAACACAAAGCCTTTTCCAACTTCCTACAATGACTTGCACTTAGCCCTGCAAGTCTCATATAGGAACAAAGCACTTATAGAACTTACTTGCACTTAGCATACATCACATAGAGGCTGATATATCCTCTAGCTCACTAGATTAATATTTATACATACAAAATATGCCTAAGCATGGGTAAAACCCATGGGCCAATATCCTAATCCTGTTACATATTACCAAAAACCCAAAATGGACCCAAACTTGGGCTGAGATCCCATCATCTCCACTCTGTCTTGCTCTCCTCCTTCGACGGCTGTCGAAGTCCCAAAATAGGTCAATATGACCAAGAAACTCCCAAAACTTGGTCAAGGGCCAACAGGCCCCCAACACTCACCTTTAAGTTGTCCCAAGTCCCTCTGGTCTGAGCAATTCTACCTTGAATGCTTCGACTTGCTGCAGTGCTATGGCCTCTTGCTCAGTGAACTCCTGGATCACTGCATCGTTCACTGGCCCTTCTAAGCGTTGTTCTACGGTGATGATGATCTGTTCCAGTTCGACTCCTTGGATTTCAACTTCAGTGAACAGTTGGCATGCCTTTTCTTGCACTGGTCGAAGTCGTTGAGTGACTTCCATTACTTACTCTGAATCATGTGGATCTATTGCTGGGCAGTGCGTTTTTCTTGAGACTGCTTCATTCTTTCCACTGGTGACAAGGCCTTCAGTTGCACCTGTAACGTATTGGCGTATTGCTTTGCTTCTTGGAGCTGCGACTCTAATGCCTATAACTCTGGATTCTCCATGAGTTTCTCGTAAGTCTGGGATTTCAGTTACTCTGCTGCTTGCATTCCAAGGCAAGATCTTTTAATCTGCCAACTGCTCTATGGGCAGTTGCTTCCCTTAGGTCTCTTACCTCCTGTGGAGTTTCAGGTACAACGCAGAGCTCTAGATCTGCGATGCACTGATGTAGCTTCTGGATCACGTATTTGAGTTGTGCCACCTACTTTGGTATTCTTTCTTCGTTATGCACCTCAATGACTGTCACAGAGTGAAGTGCTCTGTTGACTACTTCATTTACCTCCAGTTGCTCCGCCAACAACTGTTCCTTTCCTTGCTATAGCTGTGCTTTCTCATCATTCCATTTTTCTTGGAGAGAACTCTTTTCTTGTTCTGCAGCATTGCGTTGTTCTACAAGTACTCCATGTACTTGTGTCAAACCCTAATGGATTTCTCTGCTTCATCTTGTGATTTTCAAAGTCAAGCCTCGACTGAATCCGCGATTCAGTGGAGTTGAGTTGGCTCATCTCCTTCTTCTGGTGTTCCGACTGACAGGGGCACAATGGAGACTGCATGCCTCGACTGAAGTGCTTGCTGCACTCCTTGGAGCTCTATCTCAATCCGATTGTGCATCACCTCCTGCCTGGCTTCCTGCTTCTCTACAATCTCTAGAGAAGCGTCGTTCAATGCAACAATTATGAAGTTAAAGTCGTCCGGGGTGAGGACAATCTCGAACTTGGTCTTGGTTTCTTTCATTTTCTTTCTGGACGAAGGCTTATGGGGGGACAAATTTCTTTTCTTCGAGGGGTCCTCCTCATCCTTATGCGATGTTTCCTCGCCGATCTCTTTGCCAACACCTCCTTTCTCTGGTGACATAGACGCAGTCTTCACGTATGTGCTTTCTACATCCTAAAATTCTTCGGGCTTCTTTGTTTTACTAGGTCCAGGTGTATCCTACACAACTTCCGGACTGTCTACATCAGACAATTCCATAGGGTTGGCTAGCATAAGGAGGTCCACTGACCATTTATTGGTGATTTCCTCTAAATCTTCCTCCGTAAGCTTGTAATAGGACTGCAACTGCTACTTATGGCCATCTGCGCGTGCTGTTATATAAATGAAGTGACGGTCCGCGCTGAACTTCATTAGGGGATGAAACCTATGGAGGGTATTCAGGGTCATACGAGGCTCATACTGGATGGATACTTTCAATTGGTTGTAGTAAGTGTGAAAGACGACATTTGACTGCCATTACTTGTTCATATTGTTCGAGTACCACAGGGTATTGAACTTCGCGGACAATGGTTCAAAGGGCTCGATGTCTGGGAAGGTCGCACCTTCCGGCATCTCCCATGCAATGAATGTGATCAGTATGAGAAGCCAGCTGAAGTGGAACTCATATCCTTGGTATTTTGCTTCCTTGTAGTCCAGTTCCAACTGGTTTTCCAGGTACTGTGCCCAACTCATCTGAAGTCCTTCTGTGCACTTCCCTGCGAGGTCAACGACAAATCCAGTCACTTGGGTGGGACGATTCTTGCGAACTAGATTTCCTATGATCAACGAACATGCAAGGCGCACTGTGCCGCTCTCGATAGAGGCTACCTTGTAGCCTCACGTGCCCTTCTCGACATCACCATAAGTCTCTTTGATCCTCTACGCTAATGCTTGGTTTGAGGTCTTTCTAGGGTAAAAATCCTGTGGGTCGGAGCCTTGCGTGCTAAGCCTGATGATCCGATTGATCAAGGTCAGATCCATAGTGATGCGGTGGTTCAACCATAAGTATAATCCATGGTAACTTGATAGCAACAATTTGACACAACCGTTCACTTCCTAGTGCCTTCTGAAGTGTGGGATCTTCATCACATTGAGTAGTGTGGACTGTGCGAGGTTCTGGGTCCATGACTGTGGGATAATCTTGGATTTCTTGCCTTTAGTCCTGGTCAAATACTTATGCAGGGCGAGCATGTTGTAATCCTTTCTATCACCGAGGTTGAAGTCATTAAACTTCAATGCTGCGAGCTTATCCTAGTCAGCACGAACTGCATGCACCCCTTTGGGGAGGTACGCAGTGATGAAAGCATTCTCAAAATCCCTGGGCATGCTGTCTATGTTCACTACGCCGCTCAGAGGAGGTATATATGCATGTAATATGCTCAGAATCAACTTGGCATTCGTGAGATCCTCTCTATGCTTCGTTCTTGTCTCTGTCGTGATTTTGGAAATTCTTGCTCCGTGAGTAGTCGATGGAGAAGATTGGACTCCTCCTGTCGATGATGCTTGCACACCTGCAGACATCCTTCTTTCCGACATAATTTTCTCGGTCTTGAGATCAAAGAGTACTTCCTTCATAGATTCTTCAAGTGTGATAAGCTCCTCGGACATACATGCTTGGGGTTAATGAGATCGGGTTCACGAAGTAATGTAGACATGACAATAAGATGGAAAGAAAGAGTGTAATGATCACTGGACAATCTTAATCAAGGTTGCGAGCTCAAATTATCGATTTGGCAAAAGTGTTCTTCGTGCATGGCGCGATGTGCTAAATAGGTGAGTCAATAATGGTTGGCTCACAACAGTCATGACCCTCCATTAACTCTTGTTCGATCCGTTATGGCGTGACCCAACGCTCCGATGATGCCTCTTTATTGCTTTTCTGCCCGTTCGGAGCAAAATTCGAAGGGATATATCCGTCCAACGACTATATTTCTTTGTTATGGCAAAGTACTCTATGTCGTTGTTCTGATATCTCGTCGAAGCTCCAATTCTGCAATTTTTCTTTTTGCAAGGTCTCTTCTAGAACCTACTGTAACCTTTCAGTATTATCCCTTTTATTTCTTAACTTTCTAGCCTTCTTTCCAGTGAGCTTCATCTTGGTAACGATTTTATCATTTTGAGTATTTTCTTCTTTGGTTTTAGTTACTTCGTACTGTTGGAATTTTTTCCTAGGGTTCCTGTGTAATACTTAGTCCTTGTATGGGATACATAATTCAATCTTCTGGGGATCCTCTAGTGTTCTCTTAGCCTCGAAATCCAAGTTTCTAGTATTAAATATCTGGGATTTTCTCTTCTGTTTCTCAATCAAGTGCACGATACTTTTGGTCATAAAGTATTTTAACTCTTTCTTCTTCTGTTCCAAAACTTCTTCTTCCTCCTTTCGTCTGTCTTGATCTTTATCAATCTAAGGTTTTCCTATTAGCATGGTAAACGAGGCTCTGTATTAAAAAAATTTAATAATCTCAAAGTCTTCTTCTATCAAAGCTCCATTGACAGTCATAGGTATCCAGGTGAGCCTGCCACGTAGGTTTACTATCTTTCCTCTGAATAAACTTATTCCTCCTAGGGAAGGGATCATAGCAGGCCTTCCTATAGCTTCCCAGGTTCTTTCTGGCATAATATTCATCTGTGTTTCTTCATATAGGACACAGTCAATGTCGAAGTTCCCTATTCTTGCTTCAATGCATTCCTTCTCTTTTAATATCTCTGATAAGATGACATGTCGGTGGTCATTCAGGGTCTCTTTCACTTGTATCGATAACTTCTCTGATTCCTGCTGGGGTTCTTGATCCGGATTATTTTCGGCACGAAATGAGAGCGGAGATATAATAAATAAATGCACAGAGATATTGCATATATCCAATAATATAACATAAATATATCAGAGATGCAACCATAAACACAGAGATACAGTAATACACAATTTATATTAATGAAATAAATGTACAGAGATTGTAAAAATACAGGGTGAAAGACTCGCTAGAATGGTGTCATCTTATCTCTGAGAAGAGATGTGATGGCTACTCGCATTCACAAGAAGATGATTATAATGAGGCTCTGAAGGCCTTTTTACAATAAACAAGAATTCCAAAAACCCTCGACATCCAAAAACCTAACCCTAGGAGATGAAGTGCCAAAAGTCATGTGGGCCTCGTTTGGGTAAGTTGGTGCATCAACTTCTCGGGGTCGTAACTTTTGCATACGATCTTCATTTTAGGCGTATGATAGCTCGTTGGAAAGGTATCATCGAGGAGATTCATTTTGGGGCCTCAATCATTCGTTTGGATATCATTGAGTTGGGTCAATCCCAAAAAACCTTCATTTAGGCCCTCAAAATGGCCCCGAAAGTTAAAACCTGCTAAAAATAGTAAATTGCCAAAATTGCCAAAAAACTATTTTGAGCCAATTGGAAAAGGTGGGTGGCCACCGATATCCACCTGGATCAATCCTCCCTCTTTAGGAAGAAATGGTCTCCATTGCGTTGAGTTGCCGGGGGAGAGGGAAAAGTGTTTCTTGAATCTGCATCTTGGTGAGCTACTTGTCTTGCTGGAGACGTCGCGCTGCTTAGTTTGTGGAAGTCTGTCATGAACTTGTTGAGGTTGAGGCTATTCAAAAAGTCGAGATACATGAGAGGACAGTGTGTAGAAGGAATCTTTGCATTTTTCTGCATCCTTGTCGACCTGCTTCTGTTGGATAGAAGGTGCTTGGGGCGAGGCTGTAGTGGTTGCAGTGTCCTTCTGTTCTCCTTCTGAACAGATTGTGAAGAAGCTAAATTTTGTAGTATGAGATACTACCTTGTGACACTTTTTAAGTGGAACAGTAGTCAGAAGTACCTCTCGTATTCTATATAGATGACCCCCTAGAGAAACAATGACACTGCGGGGTTGAGACTCATAAACAACATGGCGCTTCCACATATATGGTTGGCCCAAGAGAAAATCACAGACATCCAGTGGGGAAACATCACATAATACCTCATACTTTAAGGGCTAGATGTCGTATGGAAATCGACACTGTTAGCTGACACAAAGATCTCGTCCTTGGCGAAGCCACCCGATGTTCTATGGTTGCAGGTGTGGTGTTGTTGACAATCCCAACTGTTTGACGACCTCTGTTGAGATGAGGTTCTTCTGGCTTCTGCTATCAACAA
>SNQJ01S0162111.1:0-21503 GCA_010110895.2 Picea sitchensis
AAATAGGGTTTATGACTAGTCCTGAAACTAGTCTAAAACATGTGTTTTGGGTAAAAACATCATAAATTATTCATAACAGATCCAAATTAAGTAAGACAAAATGCGTTGGTTAGAGTACGGTCTTTAGTATTCTGTGTAACATCTTCAGATCCATACAACTAATATTCTGTGTGGGGCACTCTATACAAGTTCAATCTCTAGAATAAGCCAAAATTCAACAAGGTATGCCATTTTTGCTATAACTCATTTTCTAAGAGGTTCCAAGTAGTGACACCTGGAGGAATTGCATAAAACACATGGAATAACATTGTGTACTACTTTCAGATATTTATTTATTACAGGTACATAGTTATGATTATTTGAAGTTAGGGTTGTTGACTAATCCAAAACTAGTCATGTGAGATTAAAGAAAAGTTTGATGAACATGCTACTCTCTTGTTGTTAAAGTTAGGGAAGGTTTGCAGGTATGTGATCATATACACCAGGTCTATTACAAAGTTAAAAATCAGATTTGGATGATGAAATTGATGAGGTCTTTTGGTTGAGATACATGATGGGTACATGGTTGAGACAAGTAGTTGATGAGTTGGCACATACATGAGGTGTATAGTTGATGATGTTGGTACATATTGATGAGTCATAGTTGATGAGTAGTTGATACATGATTGGTACATACTTTGTACATGGTTGGATGCACTTGTTTATGGTAAAGTTTGTTTGGTACAGGTTTGTGCATGGTTGATGCATTTTTTTATGGTACATGTTGATTACAAGTTGAGGTACAGGTTGATGCATGGTTCAGGTTTATTGGTACAGGTTGTTTGGTGCAGGTTTATTGGTACATGTTTACAGAAGTATATCTCAAAGTGATAGTGTGATAGTGGTTCCATCATTCTACTTATATGTCAGATCGGTTGTATGGGGAAAGGACAGGTGGTTGTAGCTGGAGAACAAAGGGGATTGTATCCTCCTTATGGTTGTAACCAGAGAATTGGGGAGTTGGAGATTCCCTCAGGTTGTAACCTGAGAAACTAGGGGGTTGGATCCTCCTTCCAGTTGTAGTTGGAAAACAAAGGAAGTTGGTGCTTCCAATGAATGTAATTCTTCAAGAAATATAAGAAAAAACATTATGTGGTTTTGTCCCGCTTTGGGTTTCCACGTAAAACACTGGTGTACTGTCTATGTGTATGATTATTCATTTGTTCAATTCTTATTTACTCTATGGTTATTGGATGATAATGCTACATTGATATAACACTTGGATTATATGGTTAAAAAGGATTAAATTGCTCTATTACTGATTCACCCCCCTCTCAGTAATCCAACACTCATAGCCTTGTTGACGATGATTTTTGTCAACAGGACTTAGCCGGTAAAGCATTGCCAGGCTCCCTCTCTGATCACACTACTTGCGCAGGTTTCTCTTATTCTCGTTAAATGTTATCGCGTTGTTCTTCTTGAAATTATTGTGATGCTTGAATTACTACTACGCAGAGCTTGTTACTCACTCGTCACATTATTCACACTGTCTTATTTCGCTAATGACACACATATCCAAAGACTCTGATATCACCATGGTTGATCTATGCATCTACCTTATTCGCACTCACTTGCGCAAAGTCTCGCATGCTCCCACTGAGTTGCTGCTACACATTAAAGAAATTGGTCGGTGATTAGTTTGAGGTTGCACATGATACCGTATTGGTAAATTTGTTGAAGCTTTAGAACTATCTACTCTCATTTCCTATAAGCCTTCTTTTTGCTATGACCTTTTAAATAAAGAAAAGTGAACCAATTATCTAAATTCATTCATGTGATAGACCCTTCATATTACTCATGACTTTCTTTCCAAGAAGGTATATTCATATCTCTCCAATATTTACTTACATCATAAAATTAATATAAAGTTCATTTTGGTTATGATTAAAATATTGTTTCATGACCATATCCACATTCTCACTTAATCCCATGGCCTATCCTAATATTTAATCATACTAAACCTTATTTAGGATTATCCTCATGCCATGTCATGGGTTTTTAGGAAAAAAAAAGAGGGAAATGCTATGAATTGGAGTATACGATGTCTTGGCTAAAGGCATCGAACTTGTTTGTCAAAGGGAATTTCCAAGTGTGATGCCAAGAAAGGCTCCACCCAATACCGTAAGAATCTATTATACAAGTTGTATTTGTAATGGGGCTTCTTAAGAGTAATAAAAATTTGGAGTTTCCATTTTGTTAAGAAAAAATACTATGGAAAAAAACTCTTCATCGACGCAGATTCCTGTTAAATCCGTTTTCACATTCATCGTATGATATTGAGTGGACTAACGCTCTCTTGGGATAATTGTTTTATTAAAGAGTGACATTGCACCAGCTGCATATATGCATCGGGCCTGACATAAAGTGGGAAGTCGTGAACCCACAGACATAAGAATGAATGTGCCTAATGAAGGCTATCGAGTGGTTGTGGAGCCAATTGTCCCAACCATCTTTCAGCTAACAACGGCATTTTTTTTTTCATACAGTCAAACATAGAAGATCCCTGGCCCTAGTCCACGTAGGGACTTGCAGATTTGGAAGATTTATGATTGATGTGAAAATGGTTTTTAATGAAAATCAGTTTTTCCTCACTCTGAAATGTTTTTTTGAATTTTCTTTAAAGCTCTTAGTTTTCATTTCTTTATTTATTACGCCGAAAGGTGTACACCTATTGACAATGGGCACAATTAATGATCTTTTAATGTTATTTAACCTTAAACCTTAATCTGATGGCTATGCATTGAAGATGCTGGCATATTCTTAGTCGTCCTCCAAAATCAATGGTTCAGATTTATTGTTCATAATTTTCTTGCATTTATCAAGGCATCCGTTAACATGTTTACTTTTTAACATTTACCTAATCACATTAAAAAATTATTGTAAGGATATGTAATTGCCACGTTCCATTTATCAACCTAATGCACCCAAACGTTTCATATTACCACATACAGATTACCACAAACGTTTTATATTGGAAACACGCGTTCTCAATATATTGTATATTCGCACGCGTTCTCAGCCGCTACCTTTTGGCGTTCTCAACCGCGAGTTAGCGGCTATGCTAGTTTCTAAAACTTTGATTTCAGAAATGAAAAAATGATAGGACAAATTCCTTAAAAAAAAAAGACAAATTAATTATATTTATATTATAAGCAATCATGTTTATAAAGTTTATTTACGATTTATTATTGTACATAAACTTGGTTTATTTTTTTTAAATCTCATTATCTCCACATCCTAACTTTTAAAAGTAAAATTAACACATTCACAAATGTTTTATATATAATTATGTTTCCGTCATTAAATATTCTAATGTGTACAAACCCTTTTGTTTTTATTATTATTATTTTGATTTACCCCGTCATAACTTCTAAAAGAAAATAAAGTGTTATATTAAACTAGTGTTATGTAATAGGTTTTCTTTTGGTTAAATTACTTTAAATCTAACATAGTTTTTTAGTTAAAAACTTTTCTAGCTTTTTAACTTTGCTTTAATTTACTTTTGCTAAAATAAAACAAAACTTTGCCTTTTCTTTTATCATTTTTCCTTCCTTTATTAATTTTAATTTTTCTAATTGTATAAAACCATACATAGAAATGATTAAATTGTAAATAGCATAAAATCATAGATCAAATAAAAATTAAATATTGCTAAAAGAAAAATTACAGGACAAAGGGATCTATGCTTGGACTATAGGTTAGGAGAAAATTAACTTAGAGTTCAATGCACATTCTTGTCTGGGGCTTTAATCCTAGGGTAACATTCTCACTTCTTCTCGTCTAGTCGCGCGGGAGGTTGAAAAAGTTGGTGCTTGAGACTCTCTAGTCTTTGGCATCAACAAGCCTCCCATTCCCCACATGCCCATCCCACCCCGGGAAGTATACACTTTCATTGTCCAACAGTCCATCGGCTACTCCACTTCCCTTCTAGGGCTTCAACAAAAGGCCGAACATGAATTTTAAGAGCTCTATAGTTGTTGTTGGGATCCTTCCAGGAGACTTCACTTCCCCAACAACCTCTCTCACCTGGAGAGATTTTATCACAGGCCTGACAACCTACTTCTTCAATCCACGGGCTTGAAAACTCGCCTCTTCAAACCACAAGCCACAACCCGCTTCTTCTGTCCAGCTCCTAAGTCAAACGGCTAAAGGCGATGGAAGAAACAGAACTCGGGTATCGCACAAATGATGGAAACAACATAAAATACTAAGGTAGGGTGCAGGCTCAAGTGAGTAGTGAGTGCCAGTTACAGGGTTCGACGATGGAGGAGTTCAACAATGGATATAATGATTGGTCCTGAGTGCGTGAGTGCATGGGGAGAATGGAAAGAATGTTGAGCGAACCCCCACAATGTACTAATTTCCCACATAAAACTGCATTTCCTAAATCAAACACCTGTCCTCATGAAGTTTCTTGAGCTCCACTTCTCATTTGTTCCCCTTCCCGTAGGAACTTTGGATAACATGAGTTATTTCCTCAAACCTTAGTCTTTTAGGAAAAGATATTATAATATTCCTTTGGGGTTAAGCCCTCAAGCTTAGCCCCTTTTTCCTAGCCTCTTAGCCCCTTCCCCTACCTAGTGGAGCTTATTCCCCCATAACTTTTTCTCTGTGGTCAGTCTACACGCAGAGATGTATTTTATATTAATGATATGCATAATTACATATACAAAAATAGGATCACAAGCCTTTAGCATCACATAAGCCACCTAGATTATAATCACTTGACTCACCAGCCTACAAAGCATGTTTACAATTTAGCAGGGGCTCGGCCTTGGGGTATTACAGCCTTGTCCTGCGAGGATATATGTAGATTGAAGATTGTTATAGGAGGTTTTCGAGGGGAATCCCCGCTACTTGAATGCAAGGGTACGTCAGGGCCTGCTTGTCACCCAAACTCGTCCTGAAATGACATATGTAAGGGGTTTGGGCGGTCACAGAAGGTCATTTGGGTCAAATCTGTGAGTTTGGAAGGCTACTTGTAGAGTGGGAAGTGCTAGAGCAGATTGTTGCAGGTCTAGGAGAGACTTGGAGTAGTTGACATCATTTATTGGCATCATTCCAAGTTTTTGTTTTAGTTTGTAGTGTTTTCTAAAGATGCTACAAAAACCACTAGGATTTTACTGTTCTTTTATTTTGATTTTCCATTCATAATAAAAGATGTTAATGTTGTCACATTTATCATTTGTGTGCTTTGATTAGTGATGTGATTGACAGGATTTCACTTAATGCAATGCATGCAAATTGTTTGTGAAAAGTATTATATCAGATTTTTCATAAAATATATATGAGTGCAATTGTTTAACAAAGTAAAAGCACTACAATCCTTAACTAGCATACTTTGGAACATTACAGATGGAAAGTTGGAACATATGGAATAGAAGATTCTAGAATCCTTATATGGGAGGCTCTCTAAAATTCATAAGTGATATGAAGGGACTCATGAAAATAAATGTAGTTTTCAGGTTGAACAACTTTCCAATAATAATACTTTTCCATGGGGATTTAATTCCAATAATGGAGTTAGTTATGGATGGTCTCGAAAAGGAGTGAACCTTCCCAATGTTTAATTAAGAAAGTTTGATGGAACGAAGGTATTTACCTGGGTGAACTAAATAGAGCAATATTTTGAACTGCATAGTATTGTGAATGATAAGAAAAGGATTCACATAGAAGCTTTGAACTTTGAGAATAAACCATATCAATGGTATCAATGGTATCAATGGGTTGTTAAAATAAATTCTCCCTTTTATCATTATACATGGGTTTTATTTACAAGATACTTAGAAGCACAGTATGGGAAAGTTTGGGAACATGATTACTCTAGTAAATTGACAAGAATCAAGCACTTAAGTGATATTGAAGATTATAATTCATAATTTATTGACTACAAGGGTGGATGAAATAAGTGATGAACCTTTGTTGGAAGCTTAAATGGGTGGATTAAAAGAAGACATTAAACATGAACTTTTCCTAAGACATCCTATAAATATTATGGATGTTATGCAATTTTCTCATCATATTCATGCCAAGAATAAAGCTACACACATATACCATTGGAGAATATGCATGAAGTAGAGATAATTTTGGGGTTCATAAGACAACCATACCTCAATTGAAAAGTTTGAAACCTCAACAAATGGATGAAAGAAGAGAAAAGGGACTATGTTCAATTGTGAAAACAAGTACAGTAAGGGGTATAAATGCAATGAGAAGAAATTATTATACATATACTATGAAGAGGAAGAAGATAAATAATTGGAACCATCACAAGATCCAAATCTAGAATATACTACTCCAATGATATATTGTCATGCATTGGTTGGCATAATTACTCCACACACCGTCAAGATACAACGATACATCAAAAAGAAAATTTTGACAACATTGATTGATTCTAGTAGTACCCATAAATTCATCAATTACAAATTAGCAAAATATCCCAATTGCTTTGTATTTGTAGCACCGGAGTTTCAATTAATGATTGTAGATGGAGGTACCATAAATTGTTATTGGAAGTTCTATAGTATTATGCTCAATATGGGGGAGCATTTATTGGATAGTGCCATGATTTCCATCCAAATGGATAGTGTTGATGTTGTATTAGGGGTCCAATGGTTACAATCATTGGGAAGAATGTCCCTTAATTTTCAATATCTTTTCATGAGATTTTCCTCATAAGGAAAGTAAATTGAGCTTAGAGGTATCCCAAGGAAACTGTCCAAGGTGGTAAGCTCTAATATAATGACAAAATTACTCAAAAAGGGACACCATGGTGTAATTGAACAATTGTGCTCAATCGATGTTCAAACATATATATCATATGCTCCAATGGATCTCCAAATGATTATCAATAACCATTCCAAGGTATTTGGAGAGTTTCATAAGGGTCTTCCACCGGCTTGAGATCATGATCATGCTATTCATTTGCAACCCAAAAGTGTAGCACCTAACATTAGGCCTTATAGGTATCCATATGCATAGAAGAGTGATATTGAGTGTATGATCCAAGAAATGTTAGAGGCTAGAATCATTCAAACTAGCCAAAGTTCTATATCTTCACTAGTAGTGATGGTTATCAATAATTATGGTTGTGAAGAAGGATGGTTCATGGCATACGTGCCTAGATTATAGAAAGCTCAACAAAATGACCATAAAATATAAGTTTCCTATTCTTGGTATTGAGTAGATTATTGGATGGATTAGAGTAGACCCAACATTCTTTCCTATTTGGATCTTCATTCATGATATCATCAAAACATAATGAGGTAGGAAGATATTCCCTAAACAACCTTTAGAACACATGAGAGGTCATTATGAGGTTTTGGTTATGTTGTTTGGACTTACTAATGAACCTTCAACATTTCAAAGAGATTGATGTCTTGGATCATGTTGTCGTTGATTCCAATGGTTTGTCATTGATACCAATAGTCTGATTATTTAGAGTTATTTGGATCATTGATGTAAGTTGTTTTGTTTGATTGATGTCATTAATTGATGTCAAGTAATTAATTCGATATGATACCCTTCATGAGAATGATATATATCCAAAGTAGAAACCAATGGGTACAAATATAGATCCATTAGTACTATCATGGTTGATACAAGGTGCACAAATGGATGAACTCAAAGTGATCCCCCATATGGTAGAAAGCCCTCATGGGAAGATGCTTTATGGAATGGGTAATCCTAGAGAAATCATTGGAACCATGCTTGTATGGAATAATGAGATGAAGATCAGTAAAGTTGTTGGTGAAACATCCTAGATGGATAAGTGCTTGTCATTCCATTTTAGGTGGTATGTGGGATGTCACATAACTCCTCCTTGGTTGAGTTATGGCCTTAGCAAGAGTTGGAGGACAGCCCCCATATAGAGGCTTGAGAGCCCCAAAGGTTAGCAGTAAAAAGTGCTTGAAAAGAAGGAAATCATTATTTAAAATGATAAGTAAGTGACAAAATCAAGATGGATTATTTAAATGAAAGTAAAATGAAGTGACAAAATCAAGAGGAATATTTAAATGATAGAGTATTGAGAACTTTTTATTCATGGAAAGTAGTTAACCCTAAGGAAAATAGGTTAAAGTGAGCTAGAAATGGGTTAAGTGACTAGAAATGGATTAAGTAACCTAAAATGGGAGTTAAGTGACCTAGAAGATGAAAGTATAAATAAAGAAGCTAGGATCTCTTGTAAAGCGCATTTTGTAAGAATCTTTTTGTGGATCAATGGAAGGCTTCTTGGTAATATCTTTTGGAGTATTGATGGAAGCTTCTTGTGAGAGAGATGCTGTGGTGTGGATCTCTTAGGCAGCAGTGAAGATCTATTCCGAGGGAAGAGCAAGAGGATGATCTCATGGACACATCAAAATTTCAGCAATGCTCGGAGGAATCTTATTGTGAAGTCTGATCCCACTTGAAAACCCTATTTTACAGTGCCTTGAGTACATCACGTGAATGGGGTGAGTGTACAAATGGGGATGGTATGTACATGGGCGTGGTGGATAATATCATGGATATTTTTGTTTGAGTTAGTGCCAAGCTCTTGGATGATGAGGAAAGTTCCATATCTACATTATATGGCCTAAAATCTATCACTAAGACACTAGTATTGTTACATTATTGTCTTATTAAGATGTTATTGTTTGATATATTGTGAATTCTTAAAGAGTGTGATAACTATGGTGTGGCTCAATTTGATTGATTTGATGGATGGAGTGAGAAGCGACACTCTTGTGATTATTTAGTGACATGATTGCTATGGTACACTAGTTGTTTATACATAATTGAGATAGAATTCCTTATTGATTTATTTGTGGAGCATGAGCAAGCTATTGGAGGCTTGGATGTATTGTGTTGGTTGTAAAATTAGTTTAGACAGTGGAAGATAGAAGAGTTATGAGCATGTGAAGAAAGGAAAATCCTAGTTTCTTAGAAATGGATGCTATTTTTTTGTCTCTAGCCACAGCCCGTTCCTACACCTTGGTACATGAAATGAGCGAGATCCACATTCCACCTTGAGGCTGCCTCTGCAGCCAGTGTATTACCTATTAATGATTTAGTACTCATTGAGGATTATTGCCTCATCTTAGTTGATGTTTGAGGTACAAGTTGAGTCTTGCATATAAGTGGTGCTCTTGTAGAGTTGTACTCTATTAGGTTGTTGTTGATAAACCCAGGATTGTAGTCCATAATAAAAGAAAATCTAGCCTGTACATCTTGTAAACCCAAGGATTGTAGTCCGTAATAAAAAGAAAATTGTACATACATCTTGTGTTCTTTGTGTCCATTATGATGATGACTTGTTGATGATATATTGCTGATATGTGCCTACATCTAATTGGTTATAAATGACAGCAATGGGTAATGAATAAATGTTGAATGATAATTGATGAGTTTTTGTATAAGAGGGAATTTTTGGGAAAAAGAGCCCCACACTCATTCACCCCCCCTCTAAGTGTGGTAGGTGTGTCCAACAGATAAATTATATTTTCAAACCCTTCCTTAGAAAATTTGTGTTATTATTTTTTGATGACATATTAATCTACAACAAATCATCGGAAGAGCATATACAACATGTTTACAGAGTATTACAACTTTTGGAAGTGCAACAACTTTATGTAAGTACTTCCAAGTGTTCCTTTGGGGTTCAAGAAGTGGAATATTTGGGTCATATTGTATCTCATCAAGGTGTAAAGGTGGACCCTAAAAATATAGATATGAGGGAATTGCCAATTCTCAAAATATTGAAGAAAAATAGAGGATTCTTAGGATTCACATGTTATTACTACAAGTTTGTCAAGAACTATGGTCAAATATCAGAATATATAAAAAAAAATATTAAATAAAGAATCATTTTGATTAGACTCAAGTAGCAACCCAAGGTTTTGAAAAACTTAAGGAGGCTATGTGTACAACTCTTGTCCTAGCCACACCTAACTTCACAAAAACATTTATTATGGAGTGTGATGCCTCTGACAATGGAATGGAATTGGTGCAATTTTAATACAAGAAGGAATGTCCTATGCCTTTGAAAGCAATGAACTTAAAGGAACAATATTAACTCAAACCAATGTATGGAAAAAAAAATTGCGATACTACATGTAGTTAAGAAATGGTGCCCTTACCTAATAGGAAGACACTTCAAAGTAAAAATAGTTCATCATAGTTTGAATTACTTCTTGGAGAAATGATTATATTTAGAAGAACAAAAAAACCGAGTTACAAAGATGCTAGGTTATGACTTTGAAGTTATCTCCAAGAAATGAAAACATAATATTTTGGAAGATTCATTTTCAAGGAAAGAAGAAGAAACAAAGGGTTCACTATGTGTTATTTCTATTCTACAATATTATTGGGTGGGAAAATGATAGAATGGAAGAAAGATCAAGAGGTATGTAAGATCATTTAACAACTAAGAGAGTACCCTAGTTCATTAGATAAATTTTTATGGAAGAATGATTTTCTATGGTATCATGATCACCTATATTTATGTAAGAATTCCCAACTAAAATAGAAGGTCCTTATGGAATTCCACACTTCTCTTATAGGAGGACATTTGGGGTTATTGAAAACTTACCACATGATCAAGAATGATTTTTCTAGGAAGGTCTTAAAACTGATGTTTAGAATTTTTTATTTGAATGTGTGGTTTGAAAACAAAACAATGGGGGACAATCAAGACTCTATGTCTCCTACAACCACTATCTATATCAAGTCAACATTTGTAAAAAGTTTCAATGGTTTTTATTACAGGTTTACCCAAATCTGAAGGAAAGACTATCATCATGGTAGTAGTGGATCGACTGACTAGGTATGCCCATTTTCTCTCTATCTCTCTCTCATCCTTTTAAAACAAGTAAAGTAGTGACAACATTCATGGAAAAAGTTCAAAATATACATGGATTCCCCAAGATTATTGTAAGTGAAAGAGATTCAATTTTCACTAGAAATTTTTGGACTGAATTATTTTCTTGTTTGGGTACTTAATTGGATCATATATCATATTATCATCCTCAATCTAATGGGAAAACTAATACTATGAATACATTTCTAGAAGGATATATTCCTTTCTTTGCATATGATAAATAGGAACAATGGGTCAAGTGGTTTCCCTTGGAAGAATGGTGGTGAAACACATCTTCCATACTTCATAAAAAAAATTTCTATTTATGGCACTGTATGGATATCATACTCCATCCATCACATCTCCCTTGAAAGGGAATGGAAAGGTTTAGGAAGTGGAGTACCACATAGGACACCAACAAGAGGTCATCAAACTATAGAAGGATAGCTTGGTTATGGAAAAAATAGTATGAAACGACAAGTAGATAAACATCACAGTGTAAGGGATTTTGAAGTGGGGGATTGGGTATTTCTAAAGCTACAACCATATAAATAGATGTCCATCAACCAACAAAATAAAGAAAATAAATTAGCACCAAAATATTATGGCTCCTTCAAGGTTTTGCAAAGGATTGGAAGTATGGCTTACAAATTGGAGTTTCCTCCATCTTCACATGTACATCCAGTCTTCCATGTTTATTCCTTAAAGAAGGTAATCGACAACAATATCATAGTCCAAAATATTTTACCAGAGATTAATGAAGAAGGTAAAATAATACTAGAACCATAATAATCCTTGAAACAAGGATTAAGTAGCTTAGAAATCAAGCAATTATTGAGTACCTCTTCAAATGAAAGAACATACATGTGGAAGAGGCGACATGGGAAGAAGAGTTCATCATGAAAAAACACTTGTGGTTAGTCTAGTGTTGATGAAAACACTTGTTTGAAGGGCGGAAGAATTTTAACCCCTACACAAAGCTACATGTTATGTATTAACCCCCTTATTAAGCCCTAGATATTGAATTATTACATTTCTAGTGTTATATTTGTATGTCATCTAGAATCCTTCATTGCACTCTTTCATTATAATCATACCATTTGTCTCCTATATAGATACCAAGGAGACCTTGTCTTAGGATCATATTATCTCATCTCATATTTTATTCTAAATTTTATATATTGGAAATTGGAAATGGAGTCTATTGAGTAACAACCATCTCATAATTTCTATGATTCATCATATCTCTATTACTAATAATGGTTAGACTTGAAATAGGGAATGACATATTATAGCTACCTTTTGGTAAACTTCTCGATGAAATATAATTTTTTTATGATTCCATGACACTTGTTCTTGAAATCTTGTCTCCCACAAAATCTAGTATGTGTTTTAGCTTCATAACTGTTGGCACTGACATTCGAGTTAACCATCATATATAAATCATCTTGTCTGAAATTTTAGATATGTAATAGGAACTGAACCATGTCTTTAATATTGTGGATGTCCTCCAAGTGGTAGATTCAATTTTGGATGAGCACTTATTTTCAAACCAATGATAGATTACATGAACCTGGAATTATGGTAATTACTAGTTAGTAAATGACTAATAATAACATTTATCTTATAAAAAATAGGATTTTAGGAATAACGATAACTTAATGCCTTTAAATTCTCTTTCCATGGTTCATCCTTTAGAAATCATGAAAAGGTTGACAAAAAAAGGTTATATTTAGGCCAAAAAGGAGAGGGATATGGTCAAAATTGGCTTAATTAGCAGTGATGATAGTGTCAAAACAGAGTCCCAACATCTCCCACCCCATAGAAGGTATTGCATGTCCTCATGCAATTATATCTTTAGGAAAGCCACTATAGACACTGCTCAAAAAATTTCAAAATGTTGTTCTATATATTCATTGTTGCAACTATCAAGAGATATATTGGATGTTGATGGCGTACTGATGTGTCTCTTTTACTTATGCATCATAACCTTGATTTGTAGTCTTCTATTATAATTCTTCATCCTTTGGTTTTTCTTATACAATTTCCTAGCATGCTTCCTCAATAGCTTATTATCAATTTTCAACTATTCATTTTCCTCTGTTATCTTAGCACTTTGTCTTTTGAACAATTCATTCTCAGTTTTAACACTTCTATCTAAACTTTCTAGCTCCTTAATTTCCTTCTTCAATTTCTTTATTTAGTTTTACTTCTTCTATAATTTGGAAACTTAAAAAGAAATAGTAGACTATGTATAAACTACCTTTTCTTCATCTTCCTCAGGCTATGGAAATATTTTCTACTGTATATTTTCTTCTTGACATAATGGAGGATCAATAGTAGAACTTATAGTGTGAGGTTTCTTTGGTGGTCTCTAAAAGACTAAAACTTGGTCATTACATTTCTCATGGCTAGATTTCGATTCTACATGTATTTCACAGAATTGCCTTGCCATGCCTATGGAAGTTCTAAGTTGAGATGGTAATATTACTTATAGCTCGAACCTCTTCGTTTTATTGATGGATTTGAATTTACTATTTCCATTGGTGAACTTGAACCCTCATTTCTTTGAAACCCCTGTTTTTTTTAGAACCCTCATTTCCTTGAGAACCCTTGATTTCACAACTTTCATCTTGATTTCTTGTAATGGGTTCTTCCTGAAACCCATTATGTGTTAAAAATTGTGACCATGTCACACCTATTTTATGTAATTCCTCCATAAAAATCAACTTAATTAGTCCATGATGATAGAGACTATGCTCAATGGTCTTTGATTGTATTTGAATATTGGTTGAAATTTTAGTAAGACACTTCAAAAGATAAATGACATGTTAATTCTTTTGTTAGCCTTGAAATGAAAGAGCAAACTGAGATGATATATGAAAAAAACAACACTATACCTCCCTTCACATAATATTTATTTTTGTCTAAAGAATATGATATCCCTCCATGTATCAAGCAACAAACTTCTTGGAACACCCTTTCTCTAATCGTGGTTTCATAATGCTCTATGTAGGAACTATGTCACAACCCTTTTCTACATTCCCTTGTTCTTAAACCATCTCTTTCCTTCTTGATGTAATGTTGTAATTTTTGTTGGTGAGTCCATAGATAAATGCACAATTATTCCACCTATATGAGTGTTATCACCATCAAAATGTTATGCAAACTCTTTTGTGACTTTAACTTGTGTCCTTGAAATTTTTCAAAAAATTGAAGACATCCCACTTTGTGAAAAATAATTCAGCGTTTTGAGTGTGCTTCCAACAATTCAACACCTTCTAGTTCGTAACAAACAGTGCCATGTAACACCATCATGTTATACCATCTTTGTATGGGAGAAATTCTTAGAACATATAGTTTCTACTCTGGAATCAAGGTGTTGAAATACAAGTTTGAGGATGAGGAAGTTAAAGAATTAAATGGAACAAAGTGGTATTAGGGATTTTGGCAATCAATTTGAATGAAAGACGACATATTTGATGTCATGATTAACTATGATTTTCTTAGAAAATCATTGTATCCAATGAGAAAGTTTGATCGGGTAAGTGTAATAGAAATGATATATTACAATGGATAATAGGACACATTAATTATGAAAAAAGTGCATGTAATACATTTCAAAAATTGATATGGTAAATGATATATCGGATAAGTTAGAATTATTCATAACATAAAATATGGATAATGGTAAGTTTAGGATATGAGACATATAAAAATCAACCTTGATTTCATACAAACAAAAGAGATTATAGAAGTTATACTTTATGATTTCCTAAATTTTGATAAACAAAGTGTATTAAAAAAATTACCTCAATTCTTGTACCAAACCTTCATTTATTTCCATGATTTGTTGAGTTTTGAGGGTTGGGGTGAAGTCTTCACTGTAGAAAAGAGATTTTGTTGTTGGAATTGAATATTTTTTTATGTAACATGATGGACAAAAATTTGAATTCTTTAATGAAAGGTCTCCTATTGCTACTGGAAAGATAATCACAGTATAATGTGATTATGTTATTAGGAACAACATTGAATTTTTGCATATTACTATAAATTTGGAACAAATTACAAGATTTAGTAGATCCTATAACTACTATGAAATTACATGAATAGAAGAAATTATTTATTGTGAACTTTTCCATCCAGAACTCTGGTGTTCAAGCAAATTCCATGTGTAGCTACACTAGAAACCTGGTTTTCACAGCTAGGTTCTATTTTTTTCTTTACTATTTTATTATTTTTTTAATTTTTTAAAGGAAAATAAAATAAAGTTCATGTTGAGGTGAGAGTAGGTGGGAGACCCCCCTTTCTCACAACCTCCATTTCTAACTGTTGAAATAAATTTTGAAAAAATTCTTCCCTAGTCATATGCCTTCGATACAATTTTAGTTTGTGGCCATTGACCAGAAAAGAAACTCCTGCATCAAAAATAATTTTCATCATCACATAACTATTGTAAAATATAGTCTCTACCACATAGGGACCAAGCCAATGAGTGGTAAATTTACCCTTAAAATTATTGAACCTATATTAAAAAAGAAGGACCCAATCACCAACTTTGAACTATTTTTTCTTGATAAATATTACGTGCCATTTTTTCCCTCTACTGTTGTACAAGAATGGTATGTTGAAAGGCATCTTGGTGCATCTCATCCAATTCATTCAACTGTACAATTTGTTTCTCTTGTGCTTCTGACAAATTCGTCCCTAGTTCTACTATAATCTTAAAAGTCTTGATTTGAAATTCAATTGGAAGAAGAACCTACTTACCATATACCAATTCATCTTGGGTAAAACCTATAGTGTTTCTCCATGTTGTTCTATATGCCCACAATGATTTGGGAGATTTTCTACCCAATCCTTTTGATGGAGCTAAACTATGTTGGTTAGAATTGCTTCCAAAACCTTGTTTATAGATTTTGCTTGCCCATTGGCCTATAGGTGATATGAAGAAGTCTTGTAGTGATTAATTGTGGTATTATTGGATAATTGACTGAACCAATTTTGATGTGAATTGTTCTCTTTGATTACTAACTATCTCCTTTGGAACCTCAAAACGAACAAAAATGTCTTCAAATAAGAAATCCACCACTACCTACTCAGTTTCCTTCGGAAGAGGTTTTTACTCTACCCACTTAGTGACGTAATATATGCATACTAAAATGTACCTCTTTTTCTTTGACAATGGATTAATCAGTCCCACAAAATCTAAGGCCCAATTTCAAAAGGACCAATTACAACTTGTGGTTTTAGAGGCATCTCTTGTGCTGCAACTAGACTACCCACTCTTTAATAGTTTTCACAACTCCTAACAAACTTCTTGTCATCTCTAAAAAGAGTGGGCCAATAGTATCCCAATTGAAGGACTTTATAAGAGGTCCTTTTGTCTGCAAAATGGATACCACCTAGTTCATCATGGAATTCCTTTAGTATGTCAAACATATTATCTTCCCATACACATATTTAAATGATTAGATCTGGTCCTGCGCATAAAATATCCCCCTTGAATCCATGAGTATGTGACACTTCTTTTGACAACCCTGTACTTATCTCTAGGTGGAAAATGTTGTGGTAGTTTTCCTATAGACAGGTAATTGTCTATATCTGCAAAACATAGTGAGTGAATAGATATTGAAAATAAAATTTCATCAGTGAAACTATTCTCTACAATAACAACCTCATCTTCATTGCTGATTCTAGAAATAAAATATGATACCAAAATTTCCTTTCAAGGTCTGTCTAAAATGGTAATGTTGAATTATTGTAACAGTAAGAGCCACCTAGTGATTCTGCCATTTGTTATAGGTTTATTCATGAGGTACATGATAGCAGAGTGTTAAGTATGGAAAAAAACTTCATACCCTATGATATAATGCCTAAAATTATTAACAACATGAATTACTGCAAGGAATTCCTTCTCTGTCACGGTATAATTTAGTTCAGTGGGAGTCAAATTTTTACTAATGAAATAAATAAGATAGGTTTGAATATTTTCCTTTTGGTCCAAAACTGCTCTCGTAGATGAATCTAATGCATAGGTGGAGATATGGAAAGGTAAGGATCAATTTGGTCCTCTTAATACCAAAGTTGTAGAATTTTTTTTTCTTGAGTATGTCAAAGGAATTATGGCATTTAGTCTCCCAATGAAAATCAACATCTATTGTAAACAATTTAAATAATGGTCAAGATATTTTAGAAAAAAATCTATAAAGTGCATATAATAGCATGTGTGTCCCAAGAAGCTTCTCACATCATTTTGGGTGGTTGGAACTTGTATATTGAAAATCACTTCTATTTTTTCCGGGTCAACTTTAATTCCTACAAAAGACACATGGTGACCAAGAATAATTCCTTCAGTAAAGAGAAGAAACACAATTTCATAACTTAATGCAATATGTTTTTCTCAACATCTAATTAAAACCTTTTCAATATTGTCTATAGATTCTTCAAAAGGATCTCCATATGCAGAAAACTCATCCATATATACCTCCACACAATCATGAATCAAGTTAGAGAAAATACCTAATACCTCTCTTTGGAATGTAGCAGGTGCATTACATAAACCAAAATGAAATACCTTATAGAAATATGTTCCCCAAGGATATGTAAAGGTGGTTTTGTATTGGTTTTTCGAAGAAATCCAAATCTGATTGTACCCATTGAAACCATCATTAAAAGAAAATTATGTCTTCCCTACTAGTGTATCTCATACCTTATAAATGAGGGATAAGGTAAAATGATCTTTCAAAATGTCCTTATTTAATTCCCAATAATCAATGCATACCCATCACTTATCGTTTTCTTGGGAACAATTACCAAGGGTCAGACCCATTCACTATCTAAGATGGGGTAAATATAATTAACATTCAATAATTTATGTAGTTCCTCTTTCACAACTTCCTTTAAAGTTGGGTTCATTCTTCTTTGAGGTTGTATATTAGGTTTGGAATCTTCCTAAATGTAAATACGATGAATGCAAGTATCTGGGTGAATGCTTCTCATATCTATGTAATCCCATGCAAATACATTATAATATTTCTTCAAAGTTTGAATTAACTATTTTTGTTGAGATTCATCTGATGCAGAAATAATGTTTAAAAAATTTCTAGGGTAAATTTCAACCCTTTNAGATTCTTCAAAAGGATCTCCATATGCAGAAAACTCATCCATATATACCTCCACACAATCATGAATCAAGTTAGAGAAAATACCTAATACCTCTCTTTGGAATGTAGCAGGTGCATTACATAAACCAAAATGAAATACCTTATAGAAATATGTTCCCCAAGGATATGTAAAGGTGGTTTTGTATTGGTTTTTCGAAGAAATCCAAATCTGATTGTACCCATTGAAACCATCATTAAAAGAAAATTATGTCTTCCCTACTAGTGTATCTCATACCTTATAAATGAGGGATAAGGTAAAATGATCTTTCAAAATGTCCTTATTTAATTCCCAATAATCAATGCATACCCATCACTTATCGTTTTCTTGGGAACAATTACCAAGGGTCAGACCCATTCACTATCTAAGATGGGGTAAATATAATTAACATTCAATAATTTATGTAGTTCCTCTTTCACAACTTCCTTTAAAGTTGGGTTCATTCTTCTTTGAGGTTGTATATTAGGTTTGGAATCTTCCTAAATGTAAATACGATGAATGCAAGTATCTGGGTGAATGCTTCTCATATCTATGTAATCCCATGCAAATACATTATAATATTTCTTCAAAGTTTGAATTAACTATTTTTGTTGAGATTCATCTGATGCAGAAATAATGTTTAAAAAATTTCTAGGGTAAATTTCAACCCTTTTACTACAGGTTTTATAAATATTATTGTTAGGACCCTACAATGTACCTTTTTGCTCACACCTTTTGCTACCATTACACCCTTTTTCCACTCACATTTAAACTTATATTATCACCTTACCCTATCTCTCCAAAGGTATACAATGTCTCTTCTCTTTACTATATGTTTAATCCGTTTTGCATATAATTTTACATTACTCTCGTACTTAACTGTTGATCAGAAATATATAAGTGCTGAAACAATTCGAACTGCAGATTAGCATTGAGGCCTGTTGCTGAAATAGTTAAAGCACTCAAACCCTATGGCTGAAACATTCCATGGTCTACGATGCTGAAACAACAACTCACACAAGAAGAAGCTGCTACACTCTCCATGGTTTATGATGTTGAAACAATAACCCACACAAAAGTTGTTACACTCTCCGTGGTCTACAATGCCGAAACAACAACACAAAGCTGTTACACTGACCACAACAGCCGCACCTTGAGCCAGAATTAAGTATCGCTGTTGCGTGAGACCACGTTGTTGAAACAGTTAGAACGCAAATCGCGGGTTGTTTCCCGTTGCTGAAACAGCCCGCGATTTGCGATGTTGAAACAACATACAGTAGTAAAGAAGATAAATATAAAAGTTGTTACTCCAGCCGCAACAACAACACCTCACTCAACACCTTTTCAACTATTGTAATAGCATTCTGTTACGGGAGACCAGGATATCCTATTCCAGTAAAGATTTGATCTGACTAAGAATAGGATTTAGATGCGCACATGTAATTTGATGATCAAAATTGTATCAAGGGGATTCTCCTCTTTAAATAAGAGGAAATCACCATTAAGAGGATCTTCTTCTTCTGAACTAAGAGAGGATTTATAGAGAGGGACGTGTTTTACTTCAGATTGTAATGTAACACAGTTGACAGATGAATAAAATATTGTTTTGAGCATTTCTCTCTAGTTTCTTTCGTTTTACGGGAATCTTGTGAGAAGGGAGGGCCCACCTTCTTCACAAGATTCACCCATTAGCTTTGTAGTGTGTTAGCGTTATTTTTGTTCATGCCTTGATTAAATTTTGTTTTGCTGAAACACTACTTTACTGAACTCTGTCTCACTAAAACTCTGCTTTACTGGTTGTTACATTATTTTCATATAATTCTTGCTTGGGTAACCGATAATCATTTTAGTTAGCAATCTTGTTTGGTGAATTCACGAAAGTGTGATAATCAGAAACAGGTGCTGAAGATTCTTGCTTGGGGAATAGGGTCATGTTCTCTATTAGGAGATAGTTAGTCTTCAGTGTGTGTCAATCATTTTAGTTAGCAATGAGTTCATGAAAGTATGATGATCGGAAACAGGTGCTGAAGATACTTTCTTGGGGAATAGGGTCCTGTTCTCTATTACAAGATAATTGGTCTTTCCTTTTGTAGTGGTTTGAAGGATTTCTTTCCTAGGTTGTTATTCCTTAATGTAATCCAGGATTCTTTGGATAATCATTTCTTTAAACTTTGAACTCTGCAATAGGTAGGTTGCTTTCCTGTAATTCAAGTTAGAACTTCATTTTGTTCAAGGCAAGGTGTGATTAATATATTTTTACTACAACTCTAAGTTGCTTTTGAGATTGAGAATATATAGTGTGTGATTACCTTTGAAATAAACAGACCTCCCTAGGTTGACAATTTATGTAGCACTTGATTGTTTAATTAAATAAGCAATTATAGTGACCAACAATTATTTACATGAATTTCAATAGTTTTATTACAAGTTTCAGTATTTACAGAAATTAGTGACTAAAATAAAGATGAAAAATTATCTATAGTTCAAGTTTCATGAAAATGATTCCCCAAAATATAATTAATATAAGGTTGTGTAGAATATGAAGGGTCCCCCCCAAAATACGAAGTAAAATTAGAGTTAGTAATGAAATTATTAAGCATATTTTTATGAGTATTGTTTTAGACTCATATCCTATTCAATTGTTAAGAGTGGTTGGATCACTTCTTCATCATTGTTTGGGTCATCAAGCCATGGTATGTGTTCTAATTCACTGACATATTTTACGGGTGGATAAAGAGTGATTTGTTTTACTTCATCACCATGTCAAATGGTCACATTTCAAGATCTACAACTAATATAGGAATTCATTGTTGCTAACCACGTTCTACCTAATATTAAAGGGTTTTCTCCTAGATTAGAATTAGGTTGTAAAACCATAAATTCCACAGGATACTCCCAGGAATTCAAGGATGAAATGATATCTTCTAGTATACCCTCAAGTTTGATTTTAGATCTTTCTACCAGTTCTAGTACTGTGGGTGTGGGTCATAGATTACATATGTTTAAATGTTCCATGGTTTTCATTTTCATTATATTTATTAATGCACGTAGATCAATTAAAGTGTTTGGAATTGAAAAATTGTTGACAAAAATTGTGACTATTGAATTTCCCAGATCAATATATTTTTCCATAATTACTCTAGTAGATATTAGATTTACTAATTTTCCAATTACCTAAATGGTTGGTGGATATTTCTTTCTTCTTCCTGGGTTTTTTAAGGAATAATTCCTAATTTTTTTTGTGCATAGATTGGTATTTATTTCATGGCCTACAAAAGGGGAGTTTTTATACACACATTTTAAAGTTCTGCTAAGAAAAAAAACTCAGAAGAAATTATTGGTTTTTCCATATTCAACCTCTCTGGATAAGGTAGTAATTGTTGGAAGATTGATTGTTGTCATTGATGTCAACCCTAGTCATGGGTTTTGGACCGCAAGATTGATAAAGGTATTTGGACATGAAGGAAAATGCACATGCATA
>SNQJ01S0162112.1:0-15246 GCA_010110895.2 Picea sitchensis
TGTTTTACCAAGTGTAAAGAAAAAAATAAGCATTGCTAAGATAAAAACAAATTCTCATGAGCTCCATAGTGAAACTGAGCGTTGGTCAATTCCTAAAAAGCCATGGGATGAAAGAGTGTGTCACCTTTGTTGAAGATGAAAAACACTTTATCTTAGATTGTCCAGCCTATACCCATATTAGATCTCATTTTCAAAATATTGACCACACTACCAACCTTCTTAACCTCTTAACTCAACAAAAGTATGGTGATCTTGAAAAGCTTCTCTTAATGCTTTTCGAGCACAGAAACAAAATTCTAAAAAATCACAAATAATCACTTATCTTCTTAAGGTCCTATAGACCAATTAGGTCTTAGTGGAGGTTAATCATCATCATCATCATCATCATGAACATAGCTTTCTAGAAACAACTTTATTGAAAATTTCTTTGAACCTGGATTAGGTCTCAGCCAAAAGATTCGTGTAAATTTATATTACCTAATTAAAACAGCTATCCAAAATCATTTCCTTAAATCCCAAAAAAAAAAACAATTTTAAATTTTAAATTTTACTTAAAGCCCAACAAAATTAACATAAATAATATCATATGTCCAAAAACCAATGTAAATTGTAAACTAAGTATATTATTTATTTACATATAAAAATCATGAACATAGCTTTTTATAAACAACTTTATTGGAAATTTCTTTGAAGCTGGATCAGGTCCCAGCGTGAACTGTTACAGCAGTCACTGAACCAATAGCATCAATTCAGACCGTGAGTACTCAACGCTTCTTATTTAATTGGATCTCAATATTCCCAATGGAGATCAATCTAATATAATAATTACAAAGCAAAATCCAGCTGTTGGATTCTGAATTGAAGCGTTTGTTATACGCCTCTTGCCTGTGAAGAGCCCCCACTGTTTTCTCACTTTTTGCAGATCCGATCAGACATCTGCAACACTATACACATATAGATCTCCGTGCTTTAAAATTGTCTGGAAATCATTTCTCTAGTTCTCGTATTTAGCAGAGGTCGATCCATTAACGCTGTTGAACTCAATATTGCCTGCAGAATCAGCTCCGTGTTGGGGATTTAAAAAAATCTCTGAATTCATCGCCGATGGCACTGCTGCCATTGGCATAACAGAGGAGGTCATGGGCAGATCCTCTGATCTCTTTGCTGTAATTGCTGTGTAATACAGGATGTCCAATATGACTGTTAGAAATGACAAGGCAGCTGCGCCACCGAAAACTCCAGCTTTCACAATATAGCATTCGTTATCCAACCATGGTTTGTTGAATGGTTGGCTTCCGCTCATGCTCGACCCCGCCACAAATAGATAAATTGCAATTGCAAAAGTCATCCTGCCCAAAAAAAACCCACAAGCATGAGAATGAAACTTTCGCAGTTGGACATATTATTCTCTGGACTTTCTCCACAGAACATATCGTCATGGAATATCTGAATTTCTGGTTTTGACTGCATAAGAGTTTTGTGGGAAAATTTGTTGAAACCCTTATGATATAACAAATAACCTAAACTTAAAAAAAGAGCAGGAGAAGAAAATAATATTTTAAATATTCATAGTTACTGTTAAGCCAGACACCAAATTGGTGTATGAGACCTTCTCCGCCCAGTCACCAAATTGGTGTATGAGACCTCTTCCGCACAGCCATTTTACTGGTAATGTCTAGAGAGATATACATACCCTACCTCTTGGATTTAAACTTGTAACTTCTTAAGAAGAAACACATATTCTTAACGATTAAGCCTACTCAAGCTGTACCATTATTAGAACACTGTACCATGAGAAGATGAGAATCATGGCAGCCAGTCTGTTGCAGGTGGGAATATTGCGCAGATCCCTAGCACAACATAAGCAGCCTCCAATTACGTTTGCTGTTAGTTGGGCAAGAAGAAGTGACAGAGCCGCAGTTGTTCCCAGAGCAGATGCAGGGCTTGATGGAAGGCTGCATCCTCCCTCCTCGTAGCGCACATCCTTGGCCTGTGCATTAGAATTGTTTGGCATCACAGATCAAATTAATGTTAATGACAATAAAAACCCAAGCTTTCAGTTATGATAATACCTAATACCCACTACAAACCTTATTGCGTGTAAATTCTGCAGCGATGCCCGCTGTCACAGCAAGCAATCCCAGGAATCCTATTAAGTACTGGAAGTTCCATAGCCTTGATTTTTGCATATTGTTTCACCTCTCTTACAGATCTGACAGGGTTCTTCCCCAACTGAATTAGACAAATTACAAAAGAAAATCTGGGGATCTCTGGTCTCACTCTACCTAAATCCAGTAGACCAGTTGTTTTATGCCTTGAAGATCGGCACACTAATTTCCAATGGCCTTATTCAAACGGGCCCGTGAGGCCATAGCTTTTACATAGCTGTGCCTCCTCTACTCATTTGTTTACAGTCTGTTTCCATTCTCTGATTGACAGGCTAAATATTACAGCTATAACTAGAATTTTTGGGCCTCCAGTCAACCTCAGCATGTGGCCTTCGTTTTCCATATAAATTAAAGTAGTGTATTCCATGTCGTGAAATGCTATAAATAGATAAATACCATTAAAGACCTACTGACCTTGCTGTCCTAATATTCTAAAAAGTGAAAGAGACCTTGCAATTTGTTTTGTGGAAATAGCTGGAGGATTTGAGTGGATGTGACAGAGACCTTGCAATTTTGTGGAAATAACTGGAGGATTTGAGTGGATGCTAATGAATTCCATAGTCACCTTATCATATATTTAAGATTTACATGTGGTTAATTGTTAATTGCTATGATTATTTTTTCATTTTTTTTTCCTTATTTATATTTTATTTTTTTATGTTTATTTTTTTTTATATTTTTTTTATTTATATTTCAATTATTTTTAGGTATTAGGTTTTATGTTTGGTAAATTAGTTAATATTAATTTTGGTAATTACCATAAATATTTTATTTATTTATATTTCATTTATTTTTAAGTATTAGGTTTTATGTGAGGTAAATTAGTTAATATTAGTTTTGGTAATGACCATAAATAATGTTGTCTTTCTTTTAGATAGTATTTAATCTTGAAACACCTTTTGATTATAGAATAAAACCTAAAATTATATAAAGAAACAAGTTAATGATTCGAGATCATCAATCACTTATTTCAAATGGTGTTGTTTTCTTTGAATCATTGTAATGAATCACCATATTGGTGGATGGCACGGAGTGATGTCATCCTTACTCTCAAATTCATTGTCATCCTCATTGTCTTATTGCCAACTCATATTGGCGGAGAGTAGTGAGTGACACTCATCCTCACTCCCTATTGACAACTCCTCACTCCCTATTGACAACTGGACTATGATGAGGGGAAAACTTTCCATTACTTCTCTAACAATGGTAGTTAAGAGATGTGTGGTTTTTTTTGAATTACAATATTGAATCAACTCATATTAGTGGATAGAAGTGAGTATGTCATTCTCAATGTTGAGCATATTGGTGGATAGCAGTGGGTGACGATCATCCTCACTCCTTATTGACAACTGGATTATGATGAGAGGAAGACTTTCCATTACTTCTCTAACAATGGTACTTAAGATATGTGTGGGTGACTATCATCCTCACTCCTTATTGACAACTCGATTATAATGAAAGGAAGATTTTCCATTGCTTCTCTAACAATGATAGTTAAGAAAGAAATGATGAAGTCAACTTGCAAATTTTGTCTCTCTAGAATGGAATTTGTCTCTCTAAAATGGAAAATAAAATATAGATGAAATTCCTTATATAATAAAAGGAACAACAAAATATAAAATCAGATATATTCATATCACAAAAAGAAAAGGTAAATTCCCCTTATTGATTATTTCTTCTCTAATGAAAAAAATGAAAAAATGAGGGGTTACTCAAATTCTTCATATCACAAAATAAATTTAATTATGAAATAATTATACTTAAAGAAAAAATCATTTCCCATTAGTTAATTCCTTTAAATTACTCATTTCATAAAATAGAGGAAAGACTTCCCCTTTGATTATTCCCTTAGAATGGTTAAGATAAGACATGAATCAATTCCTCATATTATAAAAGAGATCAAACTCCAATAACTGCAACAAAGTCCCAAGGGAAACAATCAACCTTATGGAAGCATAAGGAGAAAATTAAGAAAAAATGCACAAATAGAAAAGCACAATTGCTATTAATAATCAATAATCCAATAATCAATAATATGGATTTAACATAAGAAGAAAATTAAGCAAAAATGCACAAATAGAAAAGAAAATTATAGTTGTACTTAGTTATTAAAACACGATGAAAGAAATTATGCATATTTTCTTTATGATAATGTAATTATTAGAGACTTCTTTTAAAAAAAATCATAATCACTTTTATACTTTTATTTCCACTTCAAATTCACATATAATATATATGACACTGTTTTATCTAAAACAAATGTTATATATACATATATATAACATTTGTTTTAGATAAAACAGTGTCATATATATTATAAATTGATTAAAATTTTGATAATAAATAGTTGTTATTCAATTTAAATAATTTTTTAATAAATATATTTTTATAAATTAATTTGTAATATATTTGTAATTTAGTAATTAAAATTTGAAAAAATAAATATTCTGTATTAATTATTATTTGTTATGATAATTTTTTACCAATTTTAAATATTTTTTTTTTTGCTTGAAAAAAATTTGTAATTTCATTAATAAAAAAAATAAATTACAATCTAATAATATATTTAATCATTTCAAAGCTTTCTTTGAGTTTCTCTAATAGAGATATCATCTTCTATACATATAATCAACCAAAATACTCTAAAAAAATGCTACATTAGTAGACTCATAATTAGGACTAAAAAATAAGGCCTCAGTATCAATTTTACATAGAATCATCAAAATAAAAGTAGTCTTTACTACAAGTAAAAAATATTACAATGACTTTGATTAAGGAACCTTCTTCTTGAGTCAAAACAAATACTAAGACTAAAAACCTTAGGAAATATGTAAAATTGACTCAGAGGATATGCCATCCTTTGCCTCCCTCCTCCCTCTTGAATGGAACCATATAACCCCTTCTTTTGAAAGAGTATCATCTTGATTGTTCCTTTCCTTATATATATGTGTGTTTGTATGTGTGTGTGTGTGTGTGTGTTGGATGTATGGGATGACCCGAGTTCTACCTTATTTCTCCAACAAAACTCTAGAAACCATTAGTCCCTCTGGTAAATCAGAAGGAAACCCTACGTACAAAGTGCACATCGTAGTCTCGCCCGAGATGGTTTATGGGTGACTGCAGGACCTAGATGTTTGTAGTCTTGGAAGGGATGTTGTTGATGGAGATGTTAGGAATACTTATACTTATTCTTATTCTTCTACTTCAACATTCATTCTACCATACCATCATTCAAATCTACCATTCACTTAACCTTTAACATTCATTCTACATAAAATATCATGTCTAATCTAGTGTGCACTGTAAATTAACTCTAACAGATGCATGCATTCATTCATTCATTCAACATAATAAGCATTGAAATACATAGAAGGAACCATTTCAAAAAATGACACGGTATTTTACCGTGGTTCACCCCCCGGGCTACGTCCATAAAGATCTTCTACTTCTTATTATTCTTCATCAAAATATGGCAATGCGAACATTACATCATAGGTTTAGTAATGGTGAGAATGACCAGTGTCACACCAAGCTCCACATCTTGCGACTTGACCCTCAGTTACACTCTATAAGTCTCCAAAACTGATACAATCCGAGCTCCACAAGTCTCAATCAAAACAAGTACTGCGACTCAATACTCAAAAGGTTCTCTCCAATGCTTCTAAACATGCCAAAAAACAAGATCCACTATATCTCCGTCATACATCATATTTATACTACAAAAAGTGGGTAAAACCCCATTACATTGATTACCAAAGCCCTAACCCTAAGTGGATTAGGATTATCCACTTAATAAATTCCTTCACATGGTTGGTATTCGATCCAACCATTTCTGATTGTGTTGTCCTTCTTCTTCCTTTGACTCTTCTTTACCATGCACTGATTTTCTTTGATTCTAGGCTCATTGCTTTCCTTGTCTTCTGGCTCATGCTCCATTTGTGGTCCCTTTATAAACTATATTCCAAAACTGCTGCCCATTTCCCCAAAATAGCCTTCTCCAAAAGGCCGCCAACACTAACATGTGGCTTGTCCTGAGCCACTCAGGTAGTGTTTGCATATCTGATAGAATTCTCCAACTTCTGGATTCTACCTGAAATCACTTCAGCACAAGTCTTCAGTTGTACGCTCTTCTAAGCAACAGACTCCATATTCTGCACAGTGAGATGTTCCTTCAACATCTCTTTAGCCTCCAACCTAAGATTTTCCATCTGGCCCTTTGCTGTATCCATCTTTGTCAAAATCATCTCTAGATATTCCTATAATGGCTCTAGCTAAGCCTGCCTCATCTTCTTCTCTGTTTGCACATTCTTTAATTCTGCCTGTAACTTCTTTAAATCCTCCATGCTTCTCATCCTATCCTGAATGTTCATGGCCTTTTTCTTATGCTTCAAATCATGTGTTGTAGTATTAACACCTTTCTCCTTTTGTTCCAATGCCTTCAACTTTTCGTCCTCTTCTAGACTTGTCCAAAGTTGCGCACTTTTTTCATATAGTTTTGCAACGTCCTTAATACTTTATGCCATATTCTCCATGTTCCCTGCAACCTCCTACTCTCTTTGTGAGCGCACTTCTAGTGGCGTGCTTGGGTTCAATAGTTTCATTAAGTCTGTTATGTGACTTTTATAATCTTCCATCACTTGCGCGAACTTCCCAATTTTCTCCTCTATCTGTAAATGTATTTGTTCTTGTGCGTTGTCTGGAATGGACTTGCACACTTCTTCTATGCGTTGCTCAATCTGTCCAATGCATTGTTTTTCCTCGTCCTTCTTAACCTTCACTTTGTTGAGATTGATCTCTAGCGTATCCTTTATATCATTTTCTCTTTGTAACTCTGTTGCATCCGCGTGTGCTCTAGATTGTACTTCCCGTGTGACGCTAACTTGTAGTTTTTACAACTCTTTCGTGGGGATCTTGGCCAAAGCCAATTCCAAGTGAGAAATATCCTTCACTTGTTTCTGTATTGTCTCCTCATTCAACTGCAAAAAATCCTGAGTAATAGAAAAGTTATTGCTTCCTAACGCTATAATTTGTATTTTTTCCTATGTTGGGACTGTATCTTCTTGAGAAGTCTCTTGTGGCTGCACCTTTTCCTTTTGCTGCAATGCAATCAGTTGTAGGTGTGCCAAAGTTTCCTTAGCTTCTGACAGTTTCTTTATGATCTCCTCTATTTTCTTATCCACATTGTCCCACGAATATGCTGCATGGTATTGTACTTTTTCTGCCACCATCTCTACATCATCTTCTGTAATTGTGAATTCTGAAACATGTTTGTGTACCTTCATGTTTTTCCTTTGTCCCGTTGCTTGCATAACGATCCTCTTCTTTGGAATAATCTCTTTCTACGCTGAAATTGTGGGTACCTCTAAGTTCAGGATGTCTCCACCTCCTTGTTCCTCCCGCGTGGGAACATTTATTTCCTTCTGTGTACTTCCATTAGTATTATTTTTTTGTTCTCATTCATTGGTCACGTCGGTGTGATCCTTCTTCTGCGTAGATGGATTTGGAATGGTCTTCTTTTGTCTTGGTTTCTTTACTATTGCGCTCCCTCCAATGTCCTTTACATGCTCTATAACTTTCTTGGTGTTTGTTGTTGGACTGTTGGTTTTCTGCGACGTACCATCTTTTATTGGTTGTTTTCCTTTTGGGCCCTTCTTTTATGTCGTTGGTACTTTCCACTCATCTAGCTAGTATTTCATGGCCCATTAGAATTCCTTCCTAGTGACATAATACCTCATCTGCAACCAGTTCATCTTTGGGTCCCTTTTGGCCTGAACCCATACATTGTGCCTTGATACCTGCAAATTGGCTATATCTTTGTGTTCCTCCACCACTTCTGGTGGTATCCTCCATGTTTTAGCTACCTTCTCCTATATTTCCTCTAAATACATCGCACATATGCTAGAGTTTTCCTTCCTTTCTTTTGCAGTTGAAGTGTGCCACAATTTTGCATACTGTGTTGCGTGGCACTTTCCTATCCTTTGAAAAAAAATGCTAAATTTGGGGTGTCTCCATCCTACCAACGCTATAAGTATGATCAACCATGAATAATGGAATTATTTGCCTAAGTCTTGTGCATCTTCACAATAATCCAAAAATAAGTTTAATAAGTATGGAATCTAGCTAAGTAAAGTCCCCTTTATGCATTGCATGATTGTTGTTATCACCCCTGCTGGTGCTTCTTCCTTGTGACACTTCCTTAGTGATTTTCATACCATTAACTTCGTTTCTAGTCTTGTCGTAGGTTCACTGATCCTATTGATTATAATTTCTCAGGACCCTCTCATTGTTCCATATGTTTTCTTCATCTCCTCTACTAGGGTCTTCTCCTTAGTTTTATCATCCAAATATTGTTCAAGTTTCTCTCCATTAGTTGGCAGCCCTGTGATCTTCGCAATTAGGTCTACCTAAATCGATACAGGCCTGACTATCCACATAATACCCCCATGTACTAATGCCAACAATTGTTTGACGCAATTATTCACATCCTTGTTGCGTGAAAAATGAGGGATCTCCAGTAAGTTGATGATCCATGTGTTGTATAAACATGTTATCCACTGTTTTGGTTCAAGTATTGTAACTTCAGATGCACTGATCCCTTTGATATCCATGTATACCCATGACTCAAATTCAGGGAATTTATCTCTGTCTTCTATGTCATGATATGCATACCTCAATTTTTCTACACAGCCTATAATGTAAGGAAGAATTGTCACTCCTTCTGGTATGTGTGGTAGTGCCATTGTGACTTTTTCTTGTTTGTGTGACGACCTATGAACCGACTATTTCCCTATGCCCTTCTATGTCATGGTGGATGGATTTTCTTCCTTGTGTGCATCCTCTTCTGTTTCTACGTTTTATTTTTGTTCACTTGTAATATATTCCACTTGCACTTACTCTTATGTTTTTATTTCTATCTCTATGACATGTGGATGTACTGGTTCATCCTCTGCCCTAGGCTTGTCTGATTATGTTCTTTCATCATCTTCCTCGTTTGTATGTTGCGGCACTCCCAAACCTAGTTGTTGTGTAGGGTTTTGTTCTTTGGTAGGGTTTTGTCCTTCGACTCTTGGATCCACATCCATCTTCTTTGCTACTGGCTCCTGTTCTTCAACAAGTGTTGGGCTCACTGGTTTAGGTGATGGAATCACATCCACATTGACAATTGATTCTGGCTACATAGGGTTTTCTACCTCTGTATCTTCTTTCTCTGTGGACTTCACAACACTTCATGTGTTTCTTGTGACTCTTCTAGGAGCTCCGACCTTTGGTGGTGCCATTCTTCCATATTTTGAATAAATTTCTTTGAATCCTCACTTAACCTCCTTGAAATTACTTACGTGTGCTCATATTTCTCTCCTTATCTCTCATCTTCTCTAAGTCACAATGAGGCTTAGCTTGCAAGTTTATTTCTTTTATACGACCTGTCATAAATGCCCTGTCATATCCCACTTTTTTGTTTACCACCTTTTTTTTTGGTCATTTTCCGTCCTAGCACATTGCGTTCAGTTTTTATATCATGCAGTATCTTCATGTTTTTTCATACCTATTTCCATCTTCTGCTTCATGCTGTATCCCTTAACTTTCTTTCTACCACTTGTCCATATACCTACTTCTTTTTGGATTTTTTCATTTTTCTACTTTTTTCTTCTCTATTTCTTCTTTTAACTCCTACTATATACTATATGTACAAGTATAACTTCTACGTTGCGATTACTAAGTGTTGGTAAGTCAAATTCCCCTATATAGTTTTAGTCAACTACCATTCACCAATCCTTGAATTTTCTTTCCTGTTAAATCCTGCAGTTGCACAACACCTCCATCAGTGACAAACCTTATCTCATATGGCCGTAGCCCATGCATTCTAAAATTCCCTGGGTGTTGCAAATATTTACTATCATAAAGGAGATCCATATCTCCTTCCTTAAATTTATTCTTCTTAATATGTCTGTCATGCCAATATTTGTCATTTTATTTCTATACTTCCTGATGGAAACTAACTATGATAATGTCTTCTTACAATTCCATGAATTGAGCGAATGTTTCCTGCACTGCGCCTCTTTTTGTCAAAATTGTGATAGCTCCAATGCGTAGACTATGTATCAAATACTCCAAGGGAACCACTACTTCCTTTCCATACACCAATCTGAAAGGTGTATGACCTATTAGATTCTTGCATGTAGTTCTCTAAGCCCATAGTACTATTGGTACCTTCAAATCCCAATCATCTATGTTCACATTGCAAATATTTGTTAAGGAATTCTCCAATATCTTGTTAAACGCTTCCACTATTCCATTATCTTGGGGATGCTAAGGAGTTATCTTCTGATGATATATCTCAATTTATTCATTCATTTCCTAGATTGTATTGTTAATGAAATGAGTCCCCTAATCACTCATCAGAACTCTAGGGCATCCAAATCTTGTGAATACATGTTTAAATAAGAAGTGTGTTGCAGTTTCTGCATTGCAATCCTTCACTAGTGCTTCTTCAGTCCATCTGGTTAAATACTCTATCGATGTAATAATATACCTGGCTCCTGATCTCCTAGATGGTGGATTAATAAGACCTACAAAGTATACTACCCACTTATCAAACACTTTCAAATTTAATTGAGTTATTAATGGCATCTCATCCCTCCTGGATGGATTTCCAATCCTTTGACAAACATCACAATTCTGATAGTACTCCTTTTCATCCTTATGAACCGTTGGACACCATAATTCGATGCGTAATATCTTCTGCACAATAGATTTCCCTGCATAATGTCCTCCAGCTATTCCTTCATGTGATTTAGCCAAAATGATATGCCTTTCATGCTCCATAACACATATCCTCAAAATGTTGTCTACACCAAGTTTGTACAAGTGACTTGTAATCAGTTGGTAGTCTTCAGCTCTAACTGTCAAATGTTTCTTCGGCGTAGTATTAAATTCCTTAGGGGAAAATCTTGTACTCAAAAATTCAATATTGTCAGCAAAATATTCATCAACAATATGTACTGAAAAAAGTTGTGCATCAGGTAAAGTATCCTCCAAACTTATTGGTTCCTCTCCATTGTTTATTCTTGAAATATGATCTAGCCCTATATTCAATCTTCTAGGCTTCACCACAAGTTCAAAATCAAACTCCTGAAATAACAACAACCATCTGCATATTCTCCCCCCGAACACTGGCTTATTGACTAAATATATAAGAGAAGAGTGATTTGTAAACATATTAAAGTGTTGTCCTAAAAAGTAATGTATGAACTTATCCAATGGATATGCCATAGCCAATCCTTCTCTTTCTGTTTTATTGCAGTTTTGTTTTGAATATAAAATCTTCCTACTTGAAAATGCAATAGGGTGATCTATATCACCTTCTCCTGGTTGTGTCAATATTGATCCAAGTGCTATTGAAGATGCATCCACATGCACATGAAATTCCTTGGACCAATATGAAAATACTGAAATTGGCAATGCCACCCTTTTCTCCTTCAAAATATCCAAAATCTACTGGCACTCCTCATACCACTGATACTTGATGTCTTTCTTCAATATTTTTTCCATCAACACAGTGATCTATGCATATCCCCTTATAAACTTCCTATAATACCCTGTATGACCAAGTGTACTTTTTAACTGACGCACTGACTTAGGAGGTGGTAAATTCACTATGACAACAATTATGGCAGGATCAACCAGTAGACCCTATTTACACACCACATTCCCTAACATAATACCAAAAGGTGCACTGAAAATGCATTTCCTAATATTCAATGATTTTTGAAACTGTCTACACCTGTCTAACATCAATATTAATACTTCAACGTGATACTTCAATAAAATAAACATTGTCCAATCATCCATATAAACTTCCAAAAACTTATGAATAAAATCCTTAAAGGCAGCTACTACTACCCTTGAAAAAATTGTAGGTGCATTCTTCAACCCAAAAGACATCATTGTATACTGATATGATCCTCATTATGTAGAAAATGTTTTCTTTTGTCTATCTTTTGGTTTTATCTTGATCTGATGATATCTTGAAAACCCATCTATAAATGAATAGGATTCTTGACCTCCTACATTCTCCAATACTTCATCTGTAAATGGGGTAGGGAAGGGATCATGCATACATGAATCATTCAACTTTCTCAATTCTACATAGATCTTGATTCCCCCTTGCTTTTTTTTATGTACTACCATATGGCTGATCCATTCAGGTTTTTTCACAGGTTCTATGACACCAACCTCTAACATCTTGTCAATTTCTTCCTTCACTTTTTGTTTATATACTGGATTTAACCTGTAAGGTCTCTGTCTTATTGGTCTAGTTTCTGGTTTCAAAGGGATCTTGATCTCTCCAAGTTCTCCTGCTAATCCCTTCATTTCTGAAAACATTGCTGGAAACAAATCACTCTACTTGTGCAATAACTTTGTTATTATTTCTACTTTTGGATTGTTCCAATAATCTCTAATGCTTGCAATCTTTGGGTTTTATGTTGTTTCAATATTTACCTTCTTTATATTCAAAGGTGAAGCATAATATTCTAACTCTAACTGTCGACCTTCTACTTATCTTTTCCCTTCAACTTCTGTGATCTGTATATTGCGCAAGTTTTCTTCTGATGGGCCTTCTTCTTCTATGACATGATAATAATGTATCAATTGTCTGACTATTTGTATTTTCTGTTTCTGATAAGATGTCACAATCTACACTTCAGGTTCTTCAAAAATCCTGTCTCTAACCACCTTCATTTTTGTATCTATTTGTGGATTCTCGTGTTCAAAGGAAAATGTAACCACAAAATTATGCTTCATCTCCTCCAAATTTGTAGTTTCCTTGCGTTGTTCTGATTCTGTGTACCAGTTCCTTGGAATGCCTTCTAGTGTATGAATAAAATGATGTGGCCATTCTTCTCATGGTATCATTCTCCATTGAATTATACATTTGTCTACATGTTCTCCCAGTTGCTCAATTCCATCATACTTCTCCATATATTTGTCCTCCTGCTATGCGTTGAATCTGATGTGCAATAACCTCTTGCATTGATACAAGTTGTTGATCTTCTCTTTATGTGTACCCCACCATCCTGCATTTGTATATTTTATAGAAATATCCAAAATTGGTAACCTTTGATTTTCCACTACTTCTAATTCAAACTTCATTAAAAATTATTCCAAATCATTATGACCATCAAAAGTAGGATGTTCTCTTACCTCTGTACCAACCCATCTTAGCGTGCACATCATTCTGGCACATCTTCTAGTAGATAACTCATGTAATTGTTGCTGGCAGTTTTCGAGTCCTGTGTTAGAGTCTGGACCACAAGAACTAATTATCCTCCAACTCATCATTCCATCTGCAGTTAGGTTGATGTAATCCTCTTCGTGCATGGTAGTTCTATACAATTGATTTATGTCTTATGTAATAAAATTTTATGTTGCAGTTTCAACATACCTTCCTCCCTCTAAAGGATCTAATGGTGCAATAAATATGTATTCTCCTGATTCAAATATCATATTTCTAGTCTTCAATTTAATAATCACGTGATTTTCAAAATCCCAAATGATCCCCTACAATGATGGATATGGTGAAGTGTTATCTACTATGTCAATCACTTCAAAGTCTGTCATGGTGTGCACACGATATAGATCTACTGGTATCCCCTTCAATATACCAATTGGTACCATTCTATATTGATTTGATAACTTCAAATGAATAGGTGAAAATCCTAATGTAGGTTCTTCCATGGCTTCCCATGTCTTCTTAGGTAGAAAATTTACTTCAGACCCTAAGTCTAATATTATATCACCCATAGTCAAATATCCAATGTTTGCATTCAACCTGAATTTCCTACTTGTTTTTCTCTTCTTACAAACCTGATTAACTCTTTTTTGTTCTAATTTCATTTGTTCTTCAAAATTTCACTTCTCTAACAGACTCTATAATACTTGTAAAGAGTTTCTATCATTCAACAACTTCACACAAGACCCCAAAAAATTTCTTAGATTACTTACTTGTTCTGATCGATGATCTCTGCTAGTTTGATCAAACAATGGAGGCATGCCATACACTGGTACATCATCTCTTGGATTTCTACCTGAGGTAGAACCAATATTCTCCTTTAGAATCTCCTGTCTGGCCTCCTTGAATGTCTCCTTCTCTTTATGCACATCAAAATTCTGTTGAGGTGTTGTATTCTTCCTAACCCACTGGTATTGGTCCTGGTCCTTAATTGTTGCATCTGCTCATGTCTTGGCAACACCTCTAGTAACTATATTGATATTCTTCCCATCCTATTCTATGTTTTCAAAAACAATACATTGGAAATTATGATTCTTTCGGTTCCTCTTGTCCTGCATCTTTTCCAGAAGTGTCGGACAGTCTTCTGTCTCATGGTCTATTGTGTGACAATACACACATGTCACAGGTGGTTGTGGACAATATCTTGCATAGTGTCCAATTTTATGAAAATTGTGGCAAACTATTGATCCTCTACCTCCTCCAAATCCTATTCCTCCATGGCCTCCTTTGTTACCTTGGTTAGCTTCGTATGGTGTATTATACAATGGTGCTTGATTGTACTGCAGATGTGTATTATTGTACTGTGGAGGTGTTGCACACTGTTACGTGTTGTTATACTACGACGGTGCTCCAAACGGTTGCATGCTATTATATTGTGGTTGTGCTACAAGTTGTTGTGATGCAAACTATTGCGCATTACTATACTATGGCTACTATGCAGCTTGTCCTGTCATTAATTCATCCTACACCCTATAAGTTTATGATGTCCTTTCCTTCATTATTTCCAAGGTTCTGCAGTCCTTGTCTTCATGTCCAACTGACTTGCAAAAATTACAAAATCTAGTCTTCGTGTAATGTCCCCCACCTCTTAGAGAGGTGATGAGGAGAGTCAGTGGCCTGGGCACCCCCACTAGGTCATAGTCTTACACTGAAGGGGGGAAAGTCAAGAAGTTAAAAGTTATATTTTTAAGTTGACTTAAGAAAGGAAAAGGATAAAGGAGTAAAAGATAACTCAACAAAAGAATAGAAGATTAACCCTGGGAGTTAACCTAACTCAACAGAGAATTA
>SNQJ01S0162112.1:15256-31095 GCA_010110895.2 Picea sitchensis
GTCAGATCTTTGCTTGTGCTTCTACATCTTGAATATATTGTGATCTCCATGTGTTGATGAATCTTGTATGCACTTAATAACTCAATAAATTAGTAGTAGTTAGTGATTCCAAGAAAGAATTTGGCTTGGGATCATTACACTTCAGTACTGTTTGATACTTCTGCATCATAGGATAATGATAAGACTCATGTCCATGTGTTCTGAATATCTCACACCATGATCCTCCTAGGGGTAAAGTATTCAACATTCTTGTCCCCAAGTATTGCGAAAAGGTAGGGAACTCATTCTTATGATGTCCTTTTGTTCTACAAAATGTGCATCAAACATCCTCCCTATTTTCCTTTCCCTTATCCTTATTCCACTGAAATGTCAAGTTCTTTATATCTACTCTCAACTCTTCCACAGCTAGATTTGTATGTTTACACTGATTTTCCTCTAACTGTAAGGCTGCTTGTAAGGCCTCAACCTAATTTTGAAATTGTTGGTGCCCCAAAGGATACTTCAAATGTGCCAATAAATAGTTAACAAATAATTGTCTATGTTGCATATCTGTAATGGGATACTTCAACTTACCTTTTAGTCTCTTGAACTTCCGATCAACCTCCCAAACTAACTCACCTGGCTTCTACTTTATCTCTATCATCTCATTCATGAACTAATCCTTTGAAATAGGTAGCTGAAATTCAATGATTAATTGCTTCTTCATATCTGCAACAGTTGTAGGCGCTCCACTTGGATTATTATTGCGATACCCATATACCAGTCTAGTGCACGGTCTCTAAATGTGATCGCCAGCTGTGCCACTTTTGTATCTTCGTCTGTAATATGGTTAGATGTCCAAATATTCTCACAAATGAACAAGTGCTTCCCTGGGTCATCTGACCCTTCTTCAAAGAACTCTAGTAATTGAATAGTTGGATCTTGTCCTTCCATTGCAAAGTTTTTTGTACTACCACTTCCGCATGGTGTAGATACTTGAATACTACCAATTAAACTTATAATTTTACTTGAATTTCCACTGGACCCACATCCTACTAAAAGCCTTCTACCACTAATCACTTGTTGTCTGAAAGTTTATTCTTCTTCAAATGTCTTAGTCGCACATAGGGTTGTGGGTTCCATACTAATTCAGATCTAGAATGGAGAGCCTTCTTCTACATTAGACCAGATCCAGATTTATGAATGGAACAAAATGAAAAAACATATTTATGATATTAACATAGAGACACAGTGAGTAATAATAGAGATACAATAAAACTTGACTTCTATTAAATCAAAAATATGTTGAAACTGTAAAATGCATACTGAAACAAGCTTGCTAGAATGGTGGCAACTCATCCATGAGAAGAGGTGCGAAGGATACACTCATTCAAAAGAATATGAGTACAATAAGGCTCTGAAATCATTTCACAATAAACATGAATTAGAAAACCCTAGACATCCAAAAACATAACCCTAGGATATGAAGTGCCAAAACTCATGTGGGCCCTATTGGGGTAAGTTGGTACATCAATTTCCCGGGGTCATAACTTTTACATACAATCTTCATTTTAGGTGTACGATAGCCCATTGGAAAGGTATATCTGAGGACTAAACATTATACTATCAAAATTTGAATTTTATAACATTTTGATTGTGGTGAGCCCTAAAAACGTTGTTTAGGGCCTTAAAACAACCCCAGAAGTTTAGGACCCGAAAACTAGGAAGCAAATTGGCAAACTGAGAAACTACCAAGATAAGCCAGTTGGAATAGGTGGGTGGGCACCGATATCCATATGGATCAATTATCCACCCTTAGGAATCAATGGTCACCATTTTGTTGATTTCCCCCATCACATGAGGAAATGCATGCTGAATTTGACCCTGGGTGAGCCACTTGCCTTGGTGTAGGAGTTGCCCTACTTTGAAAACTCGATAAATTTGAATCCTCTACTTGCGAGTGCCCTTTACCTATGTTTCCATGAAATAATTAATATATGCATGTTCCATATAGAAAGGGTTCAGAGATATGTTGGTGTCAACTATTTTTTTGTCTCTGAGGTGTCCAATAATGGTGTAAAATATGTTCGAAGGAGGTCCACATTAAATACTGGATGCAAGCCAAGGAAGGGGGGAATGTTGAGCTCAAAATAATTATCACCCACAACCTTGGTGATGGTATAAGTTCCATAGCAGAGTGGATGACTCTTCCGATGGGGCCCTATAAGGAATTCCTTCTACAAGTGAAACCAAACTTTATTTCCCACCTGAAACTTGTGTGGCACCCGATGTTGATTATGGCGCTTCTTGTTCTTGGCATTGGACTTCTGTAAAATATCCTGAACCTTTTGTTGGATGTGCTAGATCTGCTCAATGAACCGGGTGGATTTTTCAGCTTCAGTTGGAGTATGGGACAAGTCTTCTTGGGTGGCCATAAGGGGTAGTGCAACATCCATGGGACCCAATGGTTGAAATCCCAACCCCAATTGAAATGGGTTGTGGTTGGTTGAGCTATGTATGGATTTGTTTTAGTTGTGATGAACATAGGGAAGACTCTTATCCCATGTGTGGGGTTTCTTGGAGTTGTACATGTGAATTATATGCATGATCATTCGGTTGATGACCTCGGTTTGGCCATCTATCTGGGGGTGGAAGGAAGTGGATTTGGTGAGCTTGGTGTCCAACAATGACCAGAGGCTCAACCAAAATGTGCTAAGGAATCGACTATCCCAATCTGATATAATGGTTTGTGGGATACCAAAATGTACCCACACTCATTCAAAGAAGAGTTTGGAAGTGGCGTACGCTGTGATGCTCTTCTTGCAGGAGACCATAATCTTCGTCTTGGAAAAACGATCAAAAACCACAAAAACCACAAAAACACAGTCGTTTCCCCACTTGGTGGATGGAAGGAGTGATATGTAGTCCATTGAGATAGATTTCCAGGGCTTGTCAAGAGTAGGAATATGAGTTTACATGCCTTTTTTTTTAGTGTTTGGTTTGGAAATAGAATAGGTAGTGAAAGACTTGATATACTTGTTGACATCCTGTCGAAGTTTCGGCCAGTAGAAATGTCGCTAGCCCACTTGATGGAACACATAGATAGTCCAAATGGCACAACAAATTGTCCCGAAGATGCAAATTAGTGACAACTTTGTTTGTGCCCAACATCTGGTAGATGATGGTGAAGTCAAGATATTTCTCATAGAGGTGGGTCCATTTAGAGGTCTCATGGCTACAAGAGTCTAGCACCTTGGTGAGTGTCGCGATTAGAGGTCAACTAAGGAAATCAACGAACCGGTTGGTACTTCCTATCTTATACTTGATGTTGAGGTGGAACTGGTGTAAGTAGGTGGAACACTTATAATAATGATCATTCTAAAATTTTCCTTGTGTCTACATGAACTGCAGTGGCTTCTGATTAGTGTGGATGATTTTCTCCTTCTAGAGAATGTAATTCCTCCACTGGTGGAATTACTACACAATGGACTAAATTTATTTGTCATAAGTAGGGTACTTAGAGATGACATATGATAGTGTCTCACTATGATAGGCCATAGGGTGGTCATACTGAGTGAGAACTGCGCTCACAATGTAATATGAAGCATTTGTCTCAATCTCATAGTGTTGTTGCAGGTCAGGTAATGAAAGCGATAGGGTTGATCACAAGCACTACTTCAGATCATTGAACACTTGTTGTTGGGAAATGCCCCACACAAACATTTCCTTACCACCACCCCTGGTTACTTGGCTGAGGGACCATGCAATATAGGAGAATCCCAACATGAACCTGTGATAGAAATTGGCAAGGCCTAAGAAGATTTGAAGCTCAGTGAGTTTGGTTGAGGTTCGTCAGTCACAGATGACCTGGATCTTGGTTGGATCCACATGCACACCATACTCATAAATAATGTAGCCTAGGTACTGGCCCCTATCCAATATGAACTTGTTGAATATGATGCAAGTGTTCCACCCAAGTCTTACTGTAGATGAGGATGTGATCCAGATACACAACTACAAAAGAAATGGTGGAAGGCCACAAGATATCGTCCATCATCCTCATGAAAGTTTTTGGGGTATTTTCAAACCAAATGGAATGACCAACAATTCAAAAAGACCTTATTTTGACTTGAAGGAAGTCTTCTATACATATGTCTTCTCTATTGGGACCTGGTGGTATCCATAATTCATACCAATATTACTGAAGTATTTTTCCCCCTTGAGCTAATCAAGGGGATCGTCGATTCGGGGAATTAGGTATCGATTCCTGGCCGTGATTTTATTTAGGGTCCGATAATCAATGAAGAGTCACCAGGTCCCATCTTTCTTTTGCACCAGAATGATTGGGGTTCCACAAGGTGATGAGATGGGTTGGATGTGCCCCTTATGGAGTAGTTATTGAATCTGATCCTTGATCTCCTCATTTTATAACAAAGAGAAACGATATACTGGCCCATTATGTAGTGGTGTGCTAGGGGTCATATCGATGGAATGCTTGACTTGACAGTGCAGAGGTACCAATAGGTGATGAGAAGATGTCTTTGTATTCTTCCACAACCTTGTCCACTTTCTTATGTTGCGTAGAGAGGTCGATCATGGACATAATGGATGTGGCTACAACATTTCACTCACTCTGAGAGTGAATCACGAAGAATACAAACTTATCGGTCAAAGAGATGACCTTCCTATATTTCTTGGCAGAGATCAAAGAAAATGGAACTAGATGGGACTACCTTGGGTATCCTATACAATTTCCTATTCAAAGTAATAATAACATTGTGAGGCCTAGACTCATATACAACATGACATTTCCATAAATAAGGTTGGCCCAAAAGAACATCACAAACTTTAAGGGGAGAAACATCACACAATACCTCATCTTTGAATGGCTTGATGTCGTACTACAGGCAACACTATTGTCTGACACGAAGATCGCTTCCTTGGTGAAGCCATCCCATGGTGTAGGGTTGTGGGTGTGGTGTTTTCGGCAGGGCTAGCTGCTAGACGAACTCCGTTGAGATGAGGATCTTATGGCTACCACTATCGACAATGAAGTGCCACATAGTTCCTTTCACCCATATCTATGAATGAAAGAGGTTCTCTCCTTTCTCTGGCTCATCAAGTTCACAGGGATGGATCTTGGTGGTAGAAACTATGGCACTGGGTTCCACATCAATGATCTATCTACCTTTTTCTAGTTTTGACTCGGAGTCAGAACCTGCATCTGATTCAAAGGTTTTCACCTCATCCACCAATGACTTCTTTGAGAAGAAATCAACAGTGTTATGCCAGGGGCTCTTATGGAACACACCATTTCTCGGTATCTTTCTTCATCTTTCCATTATCCTTCTTTTCTTGTGGCTTAGACTAGTTTTCCTAAGGTTTCCCGTACTTTCTCTTTTCTTTGTTTTGTAGGTTGGGGTTGCCCTTATATTTCTTCTATTGTGAGGAGTTTCCAGACCCAAACTTCTGCATCTTTTGTTTAAGCTTGATTTTGACGTCATATAGATAGGCCGCACCCAAGGATGAGATGTAAAAAAAATCCATTTACATCTGGATGTATCTATGCAGACTGCCATGGTACTTGAGCACCATATGTCATTCAAAATATTTTATACCCATCTTGGTGCACAAGGTATGGACGACATTGGTGATTTCTGGCACTATTTGGTGTCTTTCCTGCCGCAGTGTGGTCCATCTCGTATACAAGTTGTCATAACTTCCAATAGGGTAGTATTGTTCCTTAATAACATCTTGGAAGGAACCCCAAGTGGGTGCAACTGCAAATAATGTGGAGCCCTCCATTTCATTTTTCTCACATAAAGTATCCCACCAATATTTGACATGGGGGATGGCCTTGAGGAGCGCAAATGTAATCTTTTCTCTATCAGAAAAGTTATGGACAGAAAAATACCCTTCTAGAAGGTTTACCCCTTTATCTACGTTGTATGCATCTATTTGACCTTAAAATATAAGAATATAAAAATTGATCTTTACCTTGAAGGGGGAAATGCCTCCGATTGAGGTAGATGCATCGCTTGTTGGCAGCCATCGAAGGATTTGTGCAAAGTTGTCCATGATCTCATTCCTATGTCGCTCGAGCGATTCCTTGAGAAATTTTTTGAAAGGTTATCATGTCCTGTCATCTTTATTTTTGTCTGTAGTGGAATTTTTTTGTGGCGTGTGAGAGCATTTTTCCTCAAGAGAAACAATATCAATACCCAAACCTCTATACCCTGACCTCGTCGGGGACATGCACTAAAAAATGACAAGGAGCAGACTGCTCTGATACCACTGATCCAGATTTATGAATGGAAAAAAATGAAAACAAATATTTATAATATTAACATAGAGACACAGTGAATAATAACAGAGATACAATAAAACTTAACTTCTATTAAATCAAAAATATGTTGAAACTGTAAAATGCAAACTGAAACAAGCTTGCTAGAATGGTGGCAACTTATCTCTGAGAAGATATGTGATGGCTATGCTCATTCGCAATAAGATGAGTACAATGAGGCTATGAAATCCTTTTTGCAATAAACAAGAATGAAAAAACCCTAGACATCCAAAAACCTAACCTTATGAGATGAAGCACCAAAAATCATGTGGGGCCCATTGGGGTAAGTTGGTACATGAACTTCTTGGGGTTGTAACTTTTGCATACGATCTTCGTTTTAGGCGCACGATAGCTCGTTGGAAAGGTATATTCGAGGAATACACATTATGACATAAAAATTTGACTTTGTCTACAATTTGAATATGGAGATCCCTAGAAATGTTGTTTAGGGCCTCAAAACGGTCCTGGAAGTTCAAGACTTGAAAACTAGGAAAAACATGCCAAACTGAGAAACTTCCAAAGTGATCCATTTGGAATAGGTGGGTGGCCATCAATATACATCTAGATCAATACCCTTGACCTATGTTTTTCCTATCATATGTGGCATGACAAATTTCCTCAATCTTCATCGTCGCACAAAGATCCTCTACCTCTTCCTCATCACTGTCCAAACCCTCTAGCTTGACTATTGCCCTCTTTTTCCTATATATATTATATTGGTACAGTCTTCCTCTACGCTTCACTCCCACTCTTATCAATATATCCTTTTTATGTTCCTCATCCATCATTATGGGGTCCATTGCTTCTTTCTTTTGGCCTCTCTCCAGATCCCTCTCCATATCTCAGATCTTCCTTAGTGCTTCCCCCGGTTACCCCATGCATGCAGAGTGATTTAGTTGTCTGGCTCCATTGTCATCACTCCTTTATCATGCAATAAGATCTTGATGGACATGTAAATTAATTGAATGTACCTTCCTCTTGGTCCCTTCAAAAATTATTGCATTGCAACAGTGTAAGACTTCAAAGTATCAACTACAAATTCAATAATAAACCCTGCAACAATGTTGTCTAACCAGAAATCCACTACGCGCGTGAATTTATTATTGACCCTTTCCAATCGCGTGATATTCTCAGTATTCCACTCTATTGTCAATATCCAATTAGTTGGATGAGTGTCCTTCAACCTCAATATCCACTCCTGTAACAACTCTGGAAAATAACAGAAATATGCCTCATGAAAATAAATAAACACATACCTCTGTAAATAATGGCATGGTGTATACCTATAAATTCTATTGTCTTTCTGTGCAAACTCAAGTTGCTTTGTTTCCAACCATATTTCAATATCCTGCTTAGTTGGATTCTATGGCCTAAGCATCCCTTTCTACCATTGCATTATGTTCATCAAATCCCCTCCAATCCGATCTTCTGAGTTCCAACTAGCAATAGAACCATTTTTTTGATGTATGGGATGAACCGGGTTCTACCTTAGTTCTCCAATAAAACCCTAGAAACCATCGAACCCTCTCGTAAACCAGAAGGAAACACTACGCACATAGTGCATAACATAGTATCACCTGAGATGGATTATGGGTGATCACATGATCCAGATGTCTACAATAGTGGAAGGGATGTTACTCTTGTGATGTTAGGAATATTCTTATTCTTATTCTTTTTCAACATTCATTCTACCATACCACCATTCAGATCTACCATTCATTTAACCTTTAACATTAATTATACATAAAATAACATGTCTAATCTAGTGCATAATGTAAATTAACTCTAATGGATGCATGTATTCATTCATTCATTAAACATAATAAGTATTTCAACATGTAGAAGGAACCATTTCACACAATGACACAATATTTTACCGTGGTTCACCTCCCTGGGGTACGTCCAAAAAGATATTCTTCTTCTTATTATTCTTCATCAAAATATGGCACTGCATGCATTACATCATAGTTTTAGTAATGTTGAGGCTGACCAGTCTCTCACTAATCTCCACAACTTGTGATCTGACCCTCAGTTACACTCCATAAGTCTCCAAAACCGATACAATCTGAGCTCCACATCTCTCAATCAAAATAAGTATTGCGAATCAAAACTCAAAAGGTTCTCGTCAATGCTTCTAAACATGCCAAAAAACAAGATCCCCCCTGTCTACCTCATACATCATATTTATACTACAAAAAGTGGGTAAAAATCCATTACATTGATTACCAAAACCTTAACCCTAAGTGGATTAGGCTTGTCAACTTAATAACTTCTTTCGCGTGGTTGGTCTTCTTTCCAACCGTTCCTCATCACGATGTCCTTCTTCCTTTCACTCTTATTTTCCACGCACTACTTTTCCTTGATTCTCTATGCTCTTCTTTCCTTGTCTTCCGACATGCACTGCATTTGTGGTCCCTTTCTCAACTATTTTCCAAAATTATTGTGGATTTCCTCAAAATAGCCTGCTCCAACAATATATATATATATATATATAAACCAATTGGATATTAACAATGTCCTCCAAGTTTGGTCTTAATGAAATAAAATTTTAGGAGTAGTTCCCCTTCATTCAATTTATTACAAGTTGAGAGTCTCGAAAGACTTATACCCTTTGAGCCCCTTTTTCTGCATCTAGTCTAAGAGAAATATTCGAAGCTATGAGCTCAACAAAAATGTCAATATCATTTCCCAAAGTAGCCTTGAATTTTATCCAATGGGATTCTAATAAGTATATTATTCCCCCAATCCCACAAGCCTAAGGATGCCCCTCATCCGTTCCATAAAAGTATAACCAAGTACCTAGTTTATCAATTTTCTCTTCTATTACCACTCTTATAGAATTCTATTCTTTTTTGGGGGGTGAACTTCTACAAATATTTATACTTTGAGTAGAACATTGAATGGGAAGTATAAAACTTCCTTTGAAAGTATTGGAGTTTCTTAACAACCAAATTCACCATGCCACAATCATTGGAAGAGATTTGAGTTTCACTATTTCCGCATTACCCTCCCAATTCCTGATGCTTTCCTCAATTGACAACCCTATCCATTCCAAAATTTGAATAGTCAAAGAGATAAATTATTTCCACATATATATAGAATAAGTGCAAGCACATAACAAATCATAAATATATTCTTCATTTTCCAGACATAAAACACATCTTCCAGGACCATGTTTGTTCCTTTTTTTGAGATTATCCCATGTAAGAACTTAATTATTTAGTGTCAACCACATGAATATTCATCTTTTTAAAGGGAATTTGTACTTCAACACAACCTTACACCACTATCCTAAGTATTGAAGATCAATATCCTCACATAAATATATATAGCCAAGTTTTTAAGTGTAAGAACCCCCAATCATATTCCTTTAATAGAGTATTTCATCTTCATTATTTGTAATTATTGCATAAATAACTTTGAGTTTAGAAATGAATGCTTCCCATAAATCAAATTATTCATCTTCAAGACCTATATATGATGATGTTTTCCACTCCTTACTCCATATTGTAGTGATGTTGTCATATGTTTCATAGGACAAGGAATACATACCCTTCCCTCTGAGAGTATTTACTATATGATCTATTAACCTGAAATACCCTCCACATCATACCCAAGTATCTCATCCTATTATGATACTTTGAACATATCCAACCTTCCAAATCAACCACCTTTCAATGATAGGGAGAGATGCAACAATATACTTCCAAATAATTGAGCCAGTTTTACAAGACTTCAAAGGAGTTATGATCCAATATTCTACTATTCATGGCTCAATATATTTTTGGGTTATCATTTGGCTCCAAAATACCTTCCCTAAAAAAACTTCATACAGTTTTAGTAGAAATTGATTTTCCAAACAAGTGATTGTTTTCAATACCCAACCTTCCTTCTCCTTGGGAAACCCTAGTTTCTTCCATTTTATTAATGCAACACTTCTTTTGTCTTGACACCCAAACCATAAGAATTTGTAGATAAGCCTCCTTAATTGCTCTACCATACTTTTGGGGATGAAACCTAAGTCACCTGGTAAACTGGGATGGATTCTAAAACTAATTTTACCAAGAGGAGTCTATTCCCCTAAATAGCCAACAATTAGACCATATAGAGAGCCTCCTTTCTACTTTTTCTATTTGTCAACCCCAATCCTTAATTTTATAGTCATTTTTCTAGAGGTAGAACCCTAAGTATTTCAATTTTTGGAACTCAACTTTCTAAAATGGGAACAAACTAGAACATAATCCCATATCTTCTTCATTAACTTCAAAGAAAGAAGCAATAGAATTTCTTGTGTTTATTTTCATCCTTGTATCTATATAGTATAACTCAAGGAATTCTTTTTATTTCAAAGAATCTCTCCAAGTTCCATCATAAAAGAGAAGTATGTAATCTATAAATAAAGGGTTTGTCAAATTAATCATCCTACCAATTCTGATGCCTTTTAGGGAACTGATCCTCTTTGCTTCTACTAGTACCTTATTAATCCTTTCTGCAACAATTAAGAACAAGAAAGGGGAAAGGGGGCATCCCTGACTTGATCCTCTACTAGGTATGAAGAAAGCTATAGTAGACCCATTGATTAATATTAAAAAGGACACTAAAGTTATGCAACTTACAACCTAGTTCACAAACTATACACAATAACCTAAGTGGATCAACATTAATCTTATGTACATCTAACTAACCTGATCATAATCTTTAGATAAGTCATTTTATTACCATTGAAGACAACTATCCATTTTTTATAGAATGTAAATCTTCCTATGCTACCCCAATGGCCTCATCAATTTTCCTCCCTAAAATAAATCCAAACTTATCTAGGGAAATTGACTTTGACAATAAATTTTTCATCCTTAGTGCAACAAATTTTGCTATAATTTTGTAAATACAATTACATAAATAAATTTCCTAAATTATTCAAAACCTATGGGTTTGTTAGTATTTGGAATTAGATTAATGAAGGATGTGTTAAAATAAACCAACATTCTTCTATCTGACAGTAGATTCATCTATTACCCTCATCAAGTACTCTTCAATAAAATATTAGAAACCTACAAAAACTTATATATCCCAACAATTAGGACCAAGGCTCTTGTACTTTTTAAAAGTATGCAACACAACACCTAATTCTTCCTTTGATACCTCCTCTAACAATTTCTCATTCTATTCAACATTTACAAAATTGGGGAGATATGAAGTCATTCTTACAACCTCAACACTAGTGGCTCTACTTTCCTCTTTGTAAATTCCAATGAAATGGGATACCCAAAAATTCACAATTTCGTCAAAGCTTGAAACTAAATCACCATTACCTCTTCTAGTTTTCCAAATAGAATTGTCATTTTCTTCTGTGGTTTGAAAATTCATGAAAAAATCTGATGTTTTCGTCACCTTTTTCGAGACAAAGGGATTTACTTTTCTCCCTCCATGTTGTATCCCTATATTCAAGTAAATTCCTTCTTTTTCATTCAAACCTACTCACCTCCAATTTAAAATATTCTAAGGGATATCCTACTACTTCCTAGGAATATAAACCATCTAAGATAGTCTCCACCTACTAAAAATCCTGAGAATATTTTAGTTTTTTCTTGTGAGCATAGCCTATAGTGAACTGTTTGATGATACTAATATTTTTTAAAGATTGAATTGTTGTAGATTCTCTTATATTCCCATAAAAAAGAATCAAATTTTCCTTCACTAGCTTCATAAGGTTCTCATCCTCAATCAAAAGAAGGATTGAATTTAAATGGGCTGGGGAGTTTCTTACCCACTTTGTCCATGTCCATAAAAGTTGGGAAGTGATAAAATTCCCTCCCCTTCCCACCACCCCACTGATCCATGTTATTTTGAGAATGAAAGGAAGGAAGAGATATAACAATGAAATATACAAAGATATTGCAATAAACACATAAATACAGCAATGCACAATTTTTATTAATGAGAGAATGTACAAAAACTATAAAATTACAAAGTGAATGGCTCTCTAGAATGGTGGCATCTTATCTCTGAGAAGATATGTGATGGATACACTCATTTGCAAGAAGATTGTGATTATTGAAATTAGGTTCTAGAGGCCTTTGTAACATAAAGAAAATCCAAAACCCTAACCCCGGAAGATGAAACGCCAAAAGGTTTGTGAGCCCCGATGGGGGTAGTTGGTATGTCAACTTACCAAGGGAATAAAGTTTGCATACGATCTCCATTTGGGGAAAAATATAACTCATTTGAAAGGTATATTATAGGACTACACATTTTTCCATCACATTGTGGCTAAACCCTATAGTGTGATTTTTGCGGGCCCAAAAAATGTTGTTTAGGGCCTCAAAACGGGCCCATAAGTCTAGGACATGAAAAGATGTAGAAAAAATGCCAAGGTGGAAACCCATGTTTTGAGCTAGTGGAATAGGTGGGTGACCACCAATTTCTTCCTGGATCAATCCTCCCCCCTTAGGAAGAAATGGTCTCCATTGTTTGAAGTCCTCGAGGAATATTTTTTTGAATTTGAACCTTCGTGAGCTTCTTTCCTTGCTGAAGAGTTTTTCTGCTTATCTTGTTGAAGGTTGTTATGAACCTCTTGTTGGAGGGGTTGGATATGTTTAACCAATCTGGCTACATGATTTTTCGGAGTGTGGTAGGACTCTATTGCTGAAGATTCAGCATGAAGAACATGAAGGGATTTATCATAACTTGGTTTGATTGGGCAGTGTTGAGGCACCACCGTAGGTGCATTAGGAATATCTTGGTGCTATTCTACAATATTGTTGATATGCTTCTGCTGGATAGAAGGGTCTTGGGTCAAGGCTGTAGTGGTTGCAATGTTATTCTCTTCTGACCAGGTTGTGAAGAGGATAAACTTTGTGGTATGAGAGATTACATTGCAACACTATTTTTTCGGTACAATAGTCAGAACTACCTCTGGTATCCTGTAGGGTTGACCCCACAGAGTGAAAATGATGCTAGAGGATCGAGACTCATAAAAAACATGATGCCTCCATATATATGGTTGGCCTAACAAAACATCATAGAATTCCAGTGGGGAAACATCACACAGTACCTCATCCTTGAAGGGCTTGATGTTGTATGACAAGAGGCACTGTTGGCTGACACAAAGATCTCATCCCTGGCAGAGCCATCTGATATTGTATGGATGTGGGTATAGTGTTGTCACAAAATCCAACTTCTTGATGACCTCTACTGAGATGAGGTTCTTTTGGCTTTCTCTATCAACAATAAAATGCAGCGAGGTCCCCTTCATGCACAACTATGAATGGAAAATGCACTCCCCCTCCTTTGGTTCCTCTGGTTCTTTTGGTTGGATTGTTGCAGTCATGACAATAGTAGTGGGCTCTACATCAATTATCAGTCTCATTTTATTATTGTCTGAATCGTAGTTCGAGTAGGGGATTGAATTTGTTTCTTTTATCTTGACTACCAATGACTGTTTTGAGCGAAATTCAATGGTATTGTGCCAAGGGATTTTATGGAAGTTGCACCACTTCCCAGTGTCCTTCTTCATCTTCCCATTACCATTATTTTCATGTGTCTTGGACTATTTTTCTTTAAGTTTAATTTTCTGTGAATTAGGGCTGCCTTTAACATACTTCGGTTGTTGCGTATTTGCAGACCCAAATTTCTACTTGTTCTGTAGCTTAAATTTATGCTCGATTTTGATAGCATATCTATAGGCAGTTCCCAATGATGAGGTGTCCAGAAAATCCATTTAGGTTAGGATGTACCTGTGTAGAGTCTTGCAATATTTCAGAACTAGATGTCGCTCAGAGTCTTTGATACCCAACTTGGGATGCAAGGTATGGAACGTATTTGTGAACTCCAACATTGTTTGGTCATGCTTTTGATGTAGCGTGGTCCATCTCATGGACTGGTCATCATAGTTTCTCATAGGTTAACATTTCTCCTTAAACGCATCCATAATAAAATCCCAAGTGGGCTAGATCCCAAATATTCTAGACTCCTCTATGAAATGTTTTCTCCCAGTAAGTTTCCCACCAATTTATCTTTTCTCTGTTGATTTTTTTTTGAACAGAGAAATAAACTTCTAGAAAATTTAACCATTTTTCCAAAGAATCCACATAGATATGACCTTAAAATAAGATAATATCAAAATTAAATTGTACTTTGAATGGGGTAGAATCTCCAAAGAGACTACTTGAAAAATACACGCCTGTTACTATCGGTAATCGTTGAAGTATTTGGGAAACATTCTCCAACATATCGTTCCTCTGTTGTGCGAGGGATTCTACGAGAAACAACTTGATGGGATATTTTTCTCCCTCATTCCTCTTCTCTTCCACCATGGGAGGATTCTTGGGCCGGTGAGAGTATTTTTCCTCAAGATAAACTTGCTCGAGATTCAACTCTCTATACCCTGACCTCGTCGGGGACATGCACTAAGAAACGAAAAGGAGTAGCCTGATCTGATACCATTGATTATGATTATTTTGAGAATTAAATGAAGGAAAATATACAACAATAAAATATACAATGATATTGCAATAAAAACAGAAATATAGTAATGCACACTTTTTATTAATGAGAGAATGTACATAAATTGTAAAATTACAGAGTGAATGACTTGCTAGAATGGTGGAAACTTATCTATGAGAATAGATGTGATTGTTACTCTCATTCATAAGAAGATGATGATGATTACAATGAGTCTCTAGAGGCATTTTTAACATAAATAAAATCCAAAACCCTAACCTCAAAGGATGAAATTCCAAAAGGTTTGCAGGCCCTGATGGGGGTAGTTGGTACGTCAACTTCTCAGGGGCGTAACTTTTTCATCCGATCTTCGTTTGGGGCAGACGATAGCCCGTTTGAAAGGTATATACGAGGAATACACATTTTTCCATCAAACTTTGGCTAAATCATATAGTGTGATTGTGGCGGGCCCAAAAACTGTGTTTAGGGCCTCAAAATGGCCCCAAAAGTTTAGGACCGGAAAAGATGCCAAGGTGGAAACCCTTGTTTTGATCCAATGGAATAGGTGGATGACCACCGATTTCGGCCTAGATCACCCAACCCACCCATTCCCTGAACTTTACAATATTATCTATAAACCCTTTAAAAATTAAGAATCTATCTAGTCTTTTGGCAACTCGATGCACCCCCACCTGCTTGTTTCTCCAAATGAAATTTAAATTCATTGGTTTAACATCAAGAAACCCATGATGCTCAAAAATTTGAATAAAGAAATAAAGTAATGGATCCACTTGAGAAAAGTTCCCCTATATTTTATCTCTTACAAGAAATAATTTTATATTTCCCCTAATGATAACTTTCCATGTGAAATGATGCTCAAATGAAATATTTTCTCCTAGTATACAACCCCATCCTGAAAAGGACCATAAATATTGAGAACCCAAAAATCCTCATCCAACTCCTAAGATTAGATAAGGTTCCCAAGGCCTTAGACTTATATAAGAAGTTATAACAAATAAAATATCTATGCTTCCATCTAGTTATCACCCTAGTCAAGTGACCTCTTGCATTAATA